>JAQQSZ010014507.1:0-11497 GCA_028646595.1 Phalanger gymnotis
GACTATAGTAATGCAAAAAAAAAACAGGCAGTGTACTAAGAGCTGGAGGTATCAAGAAAATCTGAAATAACCTTTCCCCTCAATATTCTAATATATATGTGAAAAATATAAATATTGAGACATATTCTTCTTTTACTCTCATTTTCCTCTTCACTTTTTGAAACTGTTCCTTTACCTACTGTTCCCAAAGAGCAATCTCATACAACAAATATGTTTTTAATAGCCAAAGAAGAGAAAAAAGAGAGGAAAAATAAACATAATTGATGAATATGCTGTGAACATAAAATGAAAGATACAAAATTGTGGACCTCTCATTTCTGCCGAAAGGTTGTATTTGGGTTTGTTCTGAACTCTTATCTTTTGAGCCATAGATATTCCTTATGATTTCTGCAACATTAGCTTTAGAGTTTTTTTTTTTTTTCAATTTTCTGTTTACATTGTTATAACCAATGAATATTCTGTTTCTTTGTGACCGGCATAGATCTTTCCATGATTCTTCATATTCATCCCATTAATCATTTCTGATAGCACAACAATATTCCACCATAATAATATAATGCAATTTGTTTGACCTTTCTCCAATTACATTTTGTTTCAAGTCCTTTGCTATTATAAAAAGTGCAGATATAAGTATTTTGGTGTATAATGAGATTGTTTTTTCTTATCAATGGCTTCTTTTGTGTAGAAGCCTAGTATTTTTGTTGTTTGTTCTTCCTTCCTGAAAAGGACCAATGACATCAGGAAGGTAGTATCTTGACTTCCAAATGAATGTGATTTAAATGAGTCATGGCTATGTAAAGTTACCTGCCTCACTATCTTCTTTGGAGCCATCTGGATCCAGTGACAAGATAAGACAACTGTTCAGTTGTTCAGGGTAACTGGAGATGGCATAGTGAAAATTTGCACATATTAATAATTTTATTTCCATGATTCTAAAATGCTTTCCAATATGGTTATACTTATTCATATTTCTACCAACAATGCATTAGTTGGCATATCTTCCCATAACTTAATTTATTTAATTGTTTTTCAATTTAATTTTTTTCAACTTTTGTCATCCTTGGCATTTTTCAGTGAGTGAAGTTTTTCTAATTTGAATTTCTCTTATTTTTAATTATTTTAAGTATTTTTATTATGGTCATAAATAGTTTCCAGTTCTTTTCTTGAGAATTGTTCATAACTTTTGATCACTTATCTATTGGGTACTAGCTTTTGGATATACATATGTGTTTATGAACACATATAATCATATTTGCATTTTTTCAGTATATGTATGTATATATGTATGTGTGTACAAGATGCAAGCATACATATGCATGCATGCATTTTGCGCAAATTGTTTATATATTTGTACATCTTTGAAGTATTTTTTTCCTCATTTGAGCACTAACCTTCTTATTCTAGGTACATTAAGGTGTGTGTGTGTGTGTGTGTGTGTGTGTGTGCGCAGGATCTTTTTAATTTCAGATAATAAAGTCATTCATTTTCATTCTGTAATTATTCATAGATGTCTAGACTCTTCTAAGAGGATCTGAATATTTTCTTATGAACATTTCCACTATTTGTCTATCTATTTATGCTGTATTTTCTTACTCTTGAGATCTTTGGTAATTCAGTGTTGTTGTTTTCTTGTATTTCCCTGTTGCTCACATTTTAACTTTTCCCTTTGGAAGCAGTGTCCCTGGGCTTGAAAACCTAAAACCCCTCAAACGCTCATCCCAAACTGGGCAATTCTTGTTTCACTGACCCCAGTCTCTACTTGTGACTTCTGTGGGGGGAGGGTAAAAAAACTAGTCCTGGCTGAATATTATGTGCTTTTGTTAGCCTTAGTGCAGTGCCACATGGTTCTGTCTTAGTTCTCTCTGTGTTATTTTATTCTCTGAATGAGTTCTTTTGCACCACTGCCTTACCTCCCCACCACCAATACTGACTGAGGGTAAGAAGGTAGAACTGAGTTGTATCACAACCCAGTATGTAGGCATAAATACTTAGTGAGAGGTAGTTCTGAGTGACTGTGTTAGAGATTACAGATTAACCATCTCAGAGATTAATTCATTTTATTGTTATCCCAGTAGGGTATTTGGTATTCTAGAACAAGGAAAAAGCTGAGTAGATAGAAAGACAATCTGTAAAGGCACTAGCAGCTACCATGGCCAACAAAGACTTCTTGAGGAACATAGGATTTGAGCTGAGAGGAAAGCTAGAGAGACTAACAGACAAGTGAGGGTGCAGAACATTCTGGGCATGGAAGAGGGCCATTGAAAATTCAGGGAGATAAAAGATGGAGCATCATGTTTGGCAAAGTGCAAATATGCTGGTGTAGATGGGTAACAGTACATGGAGGAATGGGAAGTGAAGTTTAAAAGAAAGATGAGAAAAATAGCAAAATTCCAAGATATTAAGAACTTTAAATGCCACATAAAACATTATTGTGGAGGTAATAGAAAGTCACTGGACAGCACTGAGTGGTGGATTTAGAAAAATCATATTGGGAGCCAGATGTAAGATATTTTGGAGTAGTTAAAGACTCGGGCTGAAGAAATAGCTAGAAGGCTATTATCATAGGCCAAGAGAGAAGTGATGACAGCCTGAACTTGGATGGCAGCTGGATGCATGAAAAAACAGTCCATCTGATAAATTTAGGAATATCAAGATTTGTAAGGAATTGAGGATGACACCCAGATTTTCAGCCTGGGTGATGGAGAAAATGTTGGTATGTTCTAATATAATAGGGAAGAAGGGAGGGCTTAGGAGGAAAAATGATGAGGTCTGTTTTGAACATGTGACATTTGAAGTACCTCTGGGACCAGTATCTTCTTGGACTAGATGCCATTGTACACCCAGGTACCTGGCATATAGTAGAGATTTTTTAAAAAATAAGTGCTTCTTGATATCTTCATTAGGAAAACATTTTTTTCCCAGAAAACATTTGGTGTATATTTGATAGAATAGGCAGATATGTAGATAGATAGATAGATAGATAGATAGATAGATAGATAGATAGATAGATAGATAGATAGATACATGGAGAAGAAAAAAATTAAAACTATGGAATTAAGCCTGCTATAGGGGAAATCTATGTGACTATGGTATTTACAATGGGATACTTTCAGAAAAAGTTTTAATTTTGAGATAAATATGTTTGGCCATGATATGGGGAGATTGTTGTAATGGAACAAGGAGGACATATACTGAATTATATCATCTCCTCTTCTGGAGAATTAAAAAATGAATCTTTTTGAAAAAAAGTACTTCTGGGACTTTCGTTTTGAGATGTGCAAAATACGACATTGACCAATGCAAAGAATATATAGAGATCAAGTTTCAACTGAATGTAAAGCTAACTCTTTTTTCTGAACCACACTATCATAATTGGTAATGTATAGGTTTGATTTGTTGCTTAAAGCTTGTGTATGTGGCCTAGAAAATAATTGCTGGTTAACTCCCCTATGTTTTTGTTGGAGTGGTATTATTTTTTTTCCTGTCACATATATCATACAAGATTAATAATACCTTCCTCCTCCAGGTTATTAAGGAAATATGAATTTGGTTGACTTCTCCAAAAATGAAACCAATTCTAATGTCACAGAGGAATGAGGTCTTCTGAGCAATCATGTCTAATCTAACCTGATATTTTCAATGGGTTAGTTACAAGAAACAAGTTTCCAGCAGCTGTCCCTGGCATTTGTTACTCCCAGTTGCACTTTGTAACAGAAACAGGTGTTCCTGTCAGCAGCGCATCTTTGGTGGCAGCTCCCAACGGTGGTAACTTCCACAGGGTCCTTTTTTCCCTTTTTTTTCTCAAATAACATCTGAATTCCTCAGCAGGACAGCTTCCCACTCTCTTAGTACCACCTCTTTAGAAGGAGGTTTAGCCTAGTTGCCACTGAGCCTTATAGTATCAATTTACACTGCTGTTCTAAGGAACGTATTTGAGTCTATTTGGGGATGTGTTATGGAAGCAAACTTGTATAATATCACAGAAATAGAACCCTGTATAATACCCCTGGGCATCCTATAATTTAGAAAATCAAGTAAACCTTAACTGTGATCCTGGGTTCAAGGAAGGTAAATTAATGAATGGTTAGCTTCAGAGTATTGAAATAAAGGTTGGGAAATATCAACCAAGGAGGGTGCAGAAAGGATTTCTGCATTTTATTTTGATGATGGTGGCATGAGACTAGTATATCACAGATAGAATGGGACAGAACCTCAGAGCTTATCTAGGCAACTTGTGACGAAAGAGTGAATTCTATTGACAATGTCTTTGGCATGTGGTCAACCATACTTGGCCTGAAGGCCTGCTTGGTATCTTATTCCATTTTTAACAACTCTAATTGTTAGGATATTTTCCCCCTTGTAATAAACCCAAATTTGTTTCTATGACAATTTTATCCATTGCTCCTATGCATACCTGCTAAAGAGAAAGCAGAATAAGCCAAAACTGTCTTTCATTAAAATTGGAATATAGTTAGCATGTATTCAAGATCCCCTAATTCTGTTTTAATATATGGAATAAAACAAGAATTTTCATAACATAGTACAATAAAAAAGACAATTGTATATGAAACTGCACATCTACTATGCCCAACTTGCTATTCCTTTCAAATATACAATACATTACAATGTAAATTCTATTTTTTCTTCCCTGTAATTCTTCTTTTATATGGGCTAAATATTTATAATTTCTTCAACTGTTCTTCATGTGGCATAGATTTAAGTTCCCTCCATACTCTGTCAAGTTCTTGCTGTCATCCAGCTTATCATTATCTCTCCTAGTTTGTGGTGCCCAGAACTGGACCACCATTCCCTGCATCAAATTCAAATAGAAATAGATACCCTTAAATATCTCCCATTTACTTTTTAATCTGTTTCAGGCCACAGTTGGGAATGTTCTGGCCACACATGGACCCTGCAGGTATAAAACCGCTGCTTCACATGATTTGATAAGGACAGAGTAATAACAAATTCTATGATATAATAATTTTACATTCAGTTTCTTTAGGAGAGAATAAAAGGTATGCTTTAGTTGCTACTTGCATCTACAACAGTACATGCTTCTATAATGCAGTGTCACTAGGGTGCTAATCATTGACTTCTGACCTATATAGAAGATTTAATATCCTTTCTTGAATTTGAGAGTTATCCACATTCTTTCTCCCACTGTCTACTTAAACTTTCAATTTATTTGGATTGACCTAAACAAATCTCAGTAACATAGGTTATCTTTGACTCTTTTATCACCCCACTCCCTAACTCAACCCCATTCATTAAATATCCAAAACCTATGGATTTTACATTTGCCATATCATTGCCAGCCATCTCCTTATTTCTATTCCCATAGCAGCTATGCTACTAGACTACTGTAATAAAGTCCTAATTTATGTTTCTGTCTCTAACCTGTCAATCCTCCATTACTCATACCATTGCCTGAGTAATCTTCCAAGTGATCTATTCCAGCTCCTTAACTGTGCTACTCAAAAAACTTTATTCAGTTCCCATCACCAACTAACTAAGGTATAAAACTATGTCCTAGAGTTATAAACCCTTCACAGTCTGGCTCTACCTCACTTTTCCAGATTTATTTCATTATTTTTCCCTTTCATACACTATAACCCAACTAAATTGAACTGCTTCCTGCCTTTATCTTCTTCCTTTCCTTTCATTTATCTACTTGGAATGGAATCACTGTCCCATTGATGTAATGTTATCCTTTCTATTCTTATCCTTTAAGATATATCACAAGTGCCATAGAGTTTTTTTTTCCTTTCCCCAATCCCCTGTCCTTTGTCAAAAAGTATATTTTCCTACTCAAACTTCTATAGGCACTTTGATCACATGGCTTCTAAGCATTTGCAATATTAACCCTGGTTTCCTATTTGATTGTATGCAGGGTATTGTCACTATTAGATTTTAAAATCCTTGAGAGAAGGCACTGTGCCATACCTTTGTTTCTCCAAGGCACTGCACAATGTGCAATGCATGTTGTGTGTACAGTATCCACAGTAGATCCTACTGTGGTAAAGTCTAAATAAAAATCCTTTCAATTTAAGTGAATCAAAATAGAATGAGGAGCTGTTTCATATACTATTGTTGACAAGTTGGCTTTGTGTTTGTACCACTCAGTCAATACTAAATGGTGATAATAATCAATATTAACACAAGTAATGGTAAACAAATTACTGTAATTATTACATAGAATTTATTTATATTGTATAATCAATTATAGTATGTTGAGACTCATCACTGGTTGTATTAAGATACTTGAAGACTAGCTCTCAAGAATATTGTGGTAGACAGTCAATCATTGAAAAGGAAATTGGATTAAGCAATCTCCAAAGTCCCTTTCAACTTCCAAACTCAAAGATTCTTTTAACCTCCTGATATTCAATTATCTCTGCTTTCTTTGCAGAGCCATTATACCTAGTTTGGGCCTCATATTATCCCATTTAACTGAATAGTTTAATATTTGTTGAACTGCATATTTTATGTAAGTAAAATATGTAAGTAAATGTGCAAACATGTAAAATATGTAAGGAAAATGCAAGTGTGTAAGTAAAAATGCAAGTAAATACAGAAATCTTAATGAACAAGGCAGTTTTCCCTGCCTTTATTAGAATATTCCATGAAGTCTAATACAGTGCTTTCTCTTTGATTTTTTCCCCTTTGAAAAGTGATTTACAAGATAATTTTCAGTTTGCATATCTTAAAAATTAATTTATGTTGGAATTAGCATCCTAGGAATTAGACAAGATATCAATTAGACAAATATCTTTATATATATATCCTTAAAGAAATTAAAATATTTAAAAATTATAAAAATTATAATAATAGCTAACATTTATGTGCCAGGCACTGTGCTAAGCACAATACAATTATTATCTCATTTTGTCCTCTCAACAACTTTGGAGGTAGATTCTATTATTATACCAGTGTTACAAATGAGAAAACTGAGGCAAACCAAAGTTAAGTGACTTGTCCAGGGTCATGATAAGCAGTAAGTGTCTGAAGCCAGATTTTAACTCAAGTCTTTTTCATTCAGGCAAAAATTTGGATAAAGTGGAAATTAATGCTTCTTTAAAACAGACTTCTGTTCTTGATTTTGGTTTAAAAATAAAATGGTTAACAGCAACAGTCAACTTTCCAGGTTTAGGAACCCTGTGACTAAGGTTTTAATGATTTTAAAATAGTCCACATTTAGATGCTTATGAAATAATTCAGACAAAGCCTCTGAGAGATATTCCATGTTTAACTGAAAAATATACATTTAGTCATTCCATTGCAACTATTTTGTTACAATTGTATTTAATTGGTTTAGTTTAAAAAAAATGAAAAACTGTGAATTCTTCTTTCCCACCTTAGAAATTTATCTGGCCTTATAACTAAGTTAGTCCCATATAATGTTATTTGATTCGATAGATTTTTGTTAAGTCACTGCATGGCACTGTGTTAGGTATCAAGACACAAAATAGTTCTTGGCTTCAAGGAGCTATCCTCTTATCTTTATACACAATCCTACATATGGGTAAGTAGGATACAAGGCATTTATGATTCATATGATATAATAGACGTTAATGAGGGTTCAAGATAAATAAGTCAAATTACGTGAGAGAAGGCTAAATGAAGGAGCTCATAGGCATGATTTTGAATTGAAAGACAATAATAAAAAGGGTCTTCATTCATGAAGAAATGCATGGGGGAGATAAGTGGAATTTGGGTGCAAGTAATTTTCCAGCTTGATTTGAAAGTATTTTGGATAAAAGGAAATAGCATAGAATATAGTTGGAAAGTTAATTGGAAGGTATATGCTAGAGGGTACTAAGTGCCACTCAAAAGAGTTATTATTTTGTCTTAAAGACATTTTAAAGCAGAGGAGCCATTCTAACGGACAGAACTTTGGTAGATAATTTTAGCAAATAAAAAATTTGCCAAATGGGGAGCTTGGAACAAATAAGACCAATGAAAATGTATTTTGAATCTCAGTGAACGTGGGGATGGGGGCGTCTTCAACAAAAACAGGAGAGTAAGGGGATTTGGTGAGATTAATAAAGAAGATGTGCTTTTCATAATAAATGAATGTTGAATTGTAATTCTTTTATGAATGTCTCAGATGTTTCTTTTTTGTAAATATTTTTTTAATTTTTTCTCCTTCATGTAATGTTAGTTTTCAACATTAATTTTTATAAAAAATTGAATTTCAAATTTTTCACCCCTTCTCCCATCCTCCCTCTGGAAGATGACAAGCAATCTCATATATGATATATGTGTGGAGTTATGTTAAACATATTTCCACATTAGTCATGTTATGAAAGAAGAAACAGAAAAAAGGGGAAAGCCATGTAAAACGTCAAAAAAGTGAAAATTGTATGCTTCAGTCTGCATTGCATTGTAATGCATAATTAATAATAAGTTCTATTTGCATATGTTGAGTTTAACATGATTCTAAGATATCCAGGCACTGAAACGTAGCAGGTAAGTGAAAATACATGACTGGAGATTCAGATAGAGATTAAAATGTGATACACAGATTTAGACTCATCTGCAAAGAGGTGATAAATAAACACCTGGAAATTTTTGGAGGTCACCAAGAAGGCAAAGATGGTCTAAGATAGAGTCTTAAGAATATCCATCTTTGTAGGGCAGTTAAGTGATGAATCAGTAAAGGAGACTGAAAACAAACCTAATTTTCTGGTAAGAAGAGAACCTGGGAAAATAGTTTAAAGAAAAGCTGGAAAGGGATACACACACACACACACACACACACACATACATGTATATATACATGTACATGTATATATATATACATATACACGCATAGACACACACATATATATATATATATTCCAAAATGATAAATATTAGAGATAGTACCTATATTACATATCCACTGAAGTTTCATAGGTCGATGACTATTTGGTTTCCCTAGTCTATAATTTCTCTGTGGAAAGGTATCCTGCGAAGAGAGTCTAAAAGAAATCCATGTTTCAAGTTATAAAGGGTCATGGAAAAGAAAATTGCCCTGCTTTGTTCTTCAGAGGGGGATACAATGGATAAAACTCATTGTATTCTTACAGATGAGAATATTTTTGCATGTTAATATGGTGCTCCTCTCTTGAAATAAAGCAGAAAGAACAACTCCAAATGAGAATATAACAAATGGTATGAACTTAAAAATTATAAATTTATTATATTATATTATATAATTATAAATAAATTAATAAAATATATATAAATAAATTATATATATTATATATATAATATAATTATAAATAAATTATAAAAAAGTACACATGAAAATATACTGATTCCTCTTTGTAACTTTTTAAAAATTGAAATGAAGTTCATGTCAAGTGAACAAATCTATTACAACGCTGTAGCTATAGAATACATTACAGAATGATTATAGAAACATTATAGCTATATAAAATTTTGACCCAAATATTTTATATATAATAGTAAAACCCCCATGAGAGCTTTTTTGTTTTGTTTGTTTTTGTGTGGGGGTGTGCATTTTACTTTGGTGCAGGCTTCATGAAATAAATTAGAGACTGTACTGGTCACTAAATTAAACATTCTCTGGACAGTAAATTCGACACCCAGGAATAATCTATAAAATTTCTCTAACAGGTGAAGTATAAGTAGAATTCCTAATAGATCTAGCAGCCTCAGATTCAGCCTACTTCATGGACTCAGCAGCATGATGAAGAGCAGTTCCAAATCATTAGAAATTGTATTTTAGGACAGAAAAAGGGGGGGAGGGGTTCCACAAGTAAAGTTTTACTTTTGTTTGACTATCCTGGAGTCCTAACTACTCCCTAAGCAAACATCAATTGAAACACAGGCGTTATGACACAGTCAATTGCCATCTCTGAGTTAATTAGGATGCATTTTTGCACTTGATGTAGCATTGTCATAACATTCATTATTTTCCATACTCTAATCCCTTGCCTGTCAATCTTTCTGAATGTCTCTAGGTCTGGACATAAGTAATTTCTAGTGGATTTTTTTTTCAGAGGTGATTTCAGACTGTCTAAAGTTATTTCTTCTCACATACAGACTACTTGCTCTTCCTCTGCACTTTTTGTCTATATTTGCCTACGTTGGATGCATCACTGTTAGAAGGAAAAAAAAAGGTTATTTTGCAAAGGTAGATAGCATTCAAATGTGTGTAAGAACAGTGGGAGATATCCACTTACCAATGCAACGGAATGTATGTATCTACAAGATGCCACCAAATCAAACTACATGGTAGGTTGGGGATCCTATGTGAAGATATTGGTTTCTGTGTCAATGTGCTTATTCAAATGATTTTGAGTAAGTGTGCCAGAATTATGTATCTGGGATGTGGCCTCTGATAATTTCCTTCTCTAAAGTGTTTGGTAAGAGACTATCCCTGGGGTATTGGTGTTTGGAAGAGTGACCACATCTATTGTAGTGATTCAATGAGATTTTCCGGTGTGGGTGTCAGGGG
Organism: Phalanger gymnotis; assembly: GCA_028646595.1. Taxonomy (NCBI): domain Eukaryota; kingdom Metazoa; phylum Chordata; class Mammalia; order Diprotodontia; family Phalangeridae; genus Phalanger; species Phalanger gymnotis. The sequence goes on from JAQQSZ010014507.1 coordinate 10,472, forward strand.
GAGAGTGAGGAAGGGGGAAAATTGGCAAGATAATCCACTTGTAAGAAAATCAAGAGATAGTCATAAATACCCATTAGCTTTAACCCACCCTCACTACTACTTCATTGTATTCACCTAATTAATAGCTTCCCAGGAAGGATCTTGCAGTCTAGATGGAATCTCTAGTGGAGGTAAAGGGCTGCTTCAGGATTCTCACTGATTCAATTAAGTGATTAACTTATTATTGTTAGAGAGGAGCACTTAAATTTGTAAAGAGATCCTAGGTTGTGCATTAGGTTACTAATTAACACCCTGGGAACACTTTCTTATCTTCTTAAGCTCTTCAGTAGCAACCTTAACTTGAGACTAATATCCTCATTTTGGGAAATGAATCTTTCAGTTCTGAATGAATTTTTCCTCTGCTGTCCTCTTTCTTCTCTCTTCATTCTCATACCTTTCTGTTTTCAATTTTTAAAAATAGTTATGAATTCATGTTAGACTGAAAATCCAAGGGTTTGTATAACTGCTTATGCTAATCCTCCACTTCAGAGAGGTTAAAAACACTACATATCAATCTTTCTCTTCTCTTCTCTTTTTTGGTTCAATCCCTGAAAAGAATGTCTGTGTTGTTAAGCAAAATTGTCTCATTAGCATGGCTTTTGTTTCTTTTGAGTGGAAGTACTTTCAGCTGTTAAGTGCTAAGCCCCAGGCCCCGGGCACTGTCAGGTGTGAAACCTGTGTGGGTGTGGATTGGTGACTTAGGAGGGGCCAGCTCAGGAACCAATGGTCTCTGGTCATTGAGGCGGGGCTTGAGAATGCCGGAAGCTCGGCTGCGAGGAGGGGTGAGCCAGGAGACAACTTCAGCAGCGGCTGTGGCGGCGGAAGGTGTGGAAGCCCAAAGCTGCGGAAGCCAGAAACTTCAGAGGCAGGAAGCTGCGGAAGCGGGGCTTACCCAAGTGCGAGCAGGAACGTGAGGCCAGTGAACATGATTTGGCTAAATACTCTCCTGCTTTTCTTTGGCCTCCTAGTTGCCCTTGTGAAATGGGC
>JAQQSZ010014508.1:0-11497 GCA_028646595.1 Phalanger gymnotis
CAGCGTGATGGATGCTGTCATTCTCAGAGCTCAGGGTCAAAAAAGAATCTGAAGGGAGATGTTGGTCAAAGTTGTTTGACTCACTTAAAACATGCCAACTGCTGGCTTGTCTGCCCCATCGGTATCAATTTGTGTTGGTGGGGATGGCCCACCAACCTTCTCCACAAGGGTTCTCTAACCACCCAGGCACACTTATTACATTACTGGTAAATCGAAGATGGGATAAGGATAGAGATAGGGATAGTGCGATTTCACTTATATAAGAAACATCTAGAGGAGGAAGCTACCTCTACCAATGCAGGTTGGCACCTTCTCTACAACTCATAGTCTTAGAGAGTTGCCTAGAACACTGAGAAGTTAAATGGCTTGCCAAGGATCACAAAGCATGTGTCCAAGGCAAATTTTAAATCCAGGTCTTCTTGTCTTCAAGGCCAATTTTCTATCTACTATACCATGTTGCCTATCTGGGGCAAAGTAACAAGGCTTTATTAGGTACTTACTATTTGCCAGGCACTGGCCAGGGCATCAAAAAGATTAGAATAATGGTAGATACTATAAGACAATGTATAAGTAGAGGCAAGACTTTGTTAAACTGCCTATTATGAGTTGTGAGGTATCTTGCTATTTATTAAAGGATGTAACACAATTAGATGGAGAGTCTTAGGAACTCAATGAATAGGCATCTTCTATGTAGATGTATCAGCCTGGTGACACAAAAATGAGAGCATGAAACAGATTGAGGAAGAAATTAATATTGAAACGGTCTTTGCCTTCAACATTTCTGGGACAGAAATGCTTGCAGGCAATAGTAAATTCACAAGCCTTCAAAATTGGAGGCCTGATTCACTCCAACACCCTTGTTATTTGGTGGTGCCATGCTTAAAAGGAAAGGAGTAATGGAAAAAGGGAGGTGGAGGGATGTGGTTTGATGATTTAAACATGAGGCACTTTATTATAACCTCAGAAGTTTGTATTATGCCCCAAAAGCTCTTTGGGGATTTAGAAAATTAATAGTGTAGTCAATGGGGTTAAGTGCCCAAAAGGCATTGTTTCTAACTTGCGCCAACATCTAAAGACCATGGCTAGAGATAAAATTGCACATAAATCTTCTACAAAATGGGAAAGCTATTGGTCATGCTTGAAGAAAACATTTGCTCATACATTTGGGGCACTGGACCACTAACTCATTTATCTTAAAGAGTGAACCTTTAAGTTGTTAGGCCAGTGGTGCAGAATAGCAACAGAATTATCTTGTAGAAACCCACCTGTTTCCCTTTCAGCATATGGATGGAAAGACTGTTGAAAAACAAATTGATTTTCTCATTTTTTACCCCTTCAACATCCTTCATATATGTCACTCTTTGTTCATGCAACCATAGCCCTAGTTCAAGACCTCAACCTGATTGGATGAGCAGCTTCCTAATTGGTTTTCCTTCCTGAAGTCCTTCCCTATTCCATTCTAGCTTCTGTACAGCCACAAAAATGACTTCCTGAAAGTTTGGGTCTGACCATGCCACCTCCACCTACTCATTAAACTTCGATGGCTCCCTATTACCTCTACAATAAAATATTCTTTGTTTGAGGTTTAAAGCTTTTCACAATCTGGCCCCATCCCACCTTTCTGGATGTAATACACATTACTCCCCTCCACATACTCTATGGTCCATCCAAACTGATCTTGCTATCTCTCACAGATGACAATCTTTTTCTTATCTACATGCCTATGACTTGGTTGTCCTCCCTATCTAGAAAGCACTCCTCCTCATCTGTACCTATTGGAATCCTTGGTTTCCTTAAAGATTCAGCTCAAAGACCACTCTCTGTATGAGGTATTTCCTTGTTCCTGTAGTTCCTATTGTCATCTCCCTTCCCCAAATTTACCTCATTACCTTTGTTTGTATCTTATATGTATGTATATATATACATGTGGTCTTACACAACAGAATTTGAGCTCTTTGAGGTCAGGGACTGGATTGCTTATGCCTCTGTAGTCTTAACATTTAGCACAGTGATTGGTGCACAGTAGGTGCTTAATAGATACTTATTTATTGATTAATTAGAATCATAGTAAGTCCTTCAGTGGGATAGCAGTACTAGAAATTCACTTCAATTACTACCAAATGTGTGAAAGTAAAGCACAAGATTTGACTTTGAGGGAGGAACACAATTCTCTACTTTTAGCTATACAATTCTCCATTGCTGAACAAAGCTATTCAGAACTTGCTTGCAACCCAATTCTGGTCTGAGAAGCAATAGCAGGTTGAGACAGAACAAACTGTCATCATGGATTAAAATATCTCTGCACCTCAAGTACATTAGTCATTCTGAGACTTCTGGTGTTGTAAACCCTTGCTTAGAAGTGGGAAACAACAGAACGCTGGAAAGACCAATCGTTTGGAAGTCAGAGGGTTCAAATCCAACCTGTGCCACCTAAGCGACCCATGAGAAGGGCACTTAACCTTTCTAGTCCTGAATGTCCTCACTTGTAAAATGAGTGGGTTGGACTAAATGGTCTCTAAGGCTCCTTCCAGTTTCAGTTCTGTGATCTATGAGTGACAGACATATTATTGAGTTCAAGGCTCTGTTCTCACTGAGATTTTGCATCATGGAAACTGAGAGCATTTTCTTCCCCAAATATCCCATCTAGCCTGTGAATTTTACATCAAAACCCCATGAATAATTTTTCTTTCAAAGTTTACTATTAATTACTTTATTTCTCTTCCAAAGAAATAACTTACTCTTAATTTACTCTTTTCTACTGGAAGCAGAAGAAGGTTTTCATATAAATAAAAATGATTGGTTATCTGGTAATAGGACCATAAACCAAAGCATGCCTAGTTGTTTTTTTTCTTTTTGATCCAAGATAAACTGACTTTTTTTTTTTGCTGGACTCCACACATTAAGCATCATGTCCCAACGCCATACCTTTGCTGTCCCCTATTCCTGGAATGCACTTCCTTTTCATTTCCATCTCAAAAATTCCTTGTTGTCGTCAAGATTTGTTAAATACTATCTTAAACAAGAAGCTTTTTCTGATTTCCTTAGGTCCTAGTGCTCTCTTTCCAAAGTTTTCTTGTATTGTGTGTGTGTGTGTGTGTGTGTGTGTATTTGTGTGTGTACATTTTGTGGGAAATCTAATGATTAAATTTTCAGTGTGAGCATTTACACCTCAGAAACTGGCAAAGGTTACAAATGCAGGATTGTTTTGTTGATTTCTAGACTTAATAAAATGATGGAGAAAAAATTAATAATACTGATTGAACTTTAAAGTATGCTGTGCATTTTTGAAGAGCCAACTGTTAAATGTTTATCAGCACTGCTCTGTATTTACCTACTCATATACATAGTCACTTGAGGAGATAGATGTACACATAATCCCTCGAGGGACCGCTTCATTTTTGTCTTTGTATTTATTATACAAAAGCAAAAGTAACACCAAATGTTAAACATAAGTATCAAATAAGAAAACACATCATTCCTGTCCCTGCTGCACCTCCCACCATTAACTTTGAAACAGAGAATCAGAACATTTTAAATTTTCTTTTAAAATTCTTTCCCCCACTTATTTATGCATTTAAAATTTATTTTTATTGGTGATTTTTGTTGCTACATGATTCATTTCTAATTATATCCCTCCCTCCCCCATACAACCAGTGAGCCATTAAAAAAGAAAGAAGTAAAAAAAATAAGTTCAACAAAACCAACTAACCCATGGAGGATTCTGGTCCAAAGTGCACTGGTTCTGGAGGCAGTAGGTCTGGGTTCAAATCCTTCTGCTAGCATTTGCTAACTAAGTGATCTTGGACAAGTCACAACCTTTCTGGGACACAGTTTTCTCATCTGTAAAAAAACAATGTTGAAATAGATGGACCCTGAGATCGTTTTCAGCTCCAAATCAACAATTCTATAATACTATGGTAGTACATATAATATTCGACACCTTTAGTATTCTGCCCTATACGATGAAGGTGGGGAGGGACCCCAAAATATGTTTTCTTTTTCAAATTTAAAGCTTATTTTGATAAGTTTTATTGATAAATATTATTTTAAAATTCAACAGCAAATCATTATCCAAATGAATGGGTAGAACCAAAGGAAGTGAAAACAAAAGTAAAACAAGGGCAAAAAAAATACTAAAAAAGATTGCAAATGACTGTAGGCAGCGAGGTGGCGTAGTTTATAGAACACTGAACCCAGAGCCGGAAAGATTTGAGCTTGAATCTGGCCTCACACACTTACTACCTGGGTGACCCAGGGCAAGCTTCTTAATCTTTGTCTGCCTCAGTTTCCTTAACTGTAAAATGGGGGTAATATTAGCACCTGCTTCGGAAAGTTGTGAGGATCAAATGAGATATTTGTAAAGGACTTTGCTATTATTGATTATTATTATTATTATGTAATCATCTTAATCTTCAATGGATCTGTAATCTCATCTATGTGACTATTCTATCCATGCATGATGCTGAAAGCCTTCCCCCTCCAAATCTCTTGATGTTGATCTAAACCAGTGGAGTTCCCAGGCTGTCCATCAATTACCCCTCACTTTCTCTAAGCCATCGGTCAGTTCATCTTTTGTCCAGCTGTACGTTTTCTTGGTGACTTCCCTTACTCTGCTTCCTGTGGGGTTCCATGTTTATACTCCAGTGTTTCTTGTTCACACCTACTATGAACTTTTCCATCGCCTTTTTCATGATCTTTAGTTTCGGTCTTTGGAGACCGATATTCTATGACTTCTGTCCGCATGATTCCATGCAACACAGCTGGGAGTGTGCTAGTAAATGTTTAATAACTGGATCTCCAAAAAAGTGTGATGTACTTTCAAGTTCAATATGCATTATTCACATCTTCTGCATCACCTTCTTAAGTTTAGACAACCAATAAAACAATTAATCAGGTTCTGATTTGTAGAATTTACCAACGTCTGAGGTGTAAAAACTCACACTAAAAATTTAACTGTTGGCTCACTGGAGCTGGCTTCTGCACACCCCTGAAGACAGCATCATTGTAGTCATACATTTGCTATTTACCAGTAGCTGAATTAAGAGAATACAGCAGTGTACCATCCTTGACCTCTATATTTAGCAGGTTTTATTGCTGTTTAATATGGCCTTCATAGTCTGGTCTATGTTCTTCACTTCGCCTCACTTCATATGAGTCTCTCTTACTTGTTTGAATACATCTTATTGTTTCTCTTTGTGCTAAAGTAATATTTCATTGCATTAAGATACCCTAATTTGTTTAATCATCCTTCAATGACTGCACACACAGTTTCCAGGGTTGTTGTTTTGTTTTGTTTTGTTTTTTTGCTGTAATACATAATGTTGCTAGGAATGGTATCTTTATTTTCATATCACTAATATCCTTAGAGTACAGACCTCATAGTGGAATAATTTGGCCAAAGGATATGACCCTTTTTATAAAATTTATTTTCAAATCTCATTTTGCTCTCCTAAAGGGTGGAAATAATTCACAGCAGTAAATTACCCTGTCCTAAAAATATATGTTTTATTGATGCCTTTTTAGCAATACTTTCCTTTCTCAAAAAATGACCCCTATACCCATTATCCTTCTAGCGAAGGAGTAAAATAAAAAAAAACAAATATATTGGCCATATCTGACAATGCTTGCCTCATTCTGTATCTATAATTGGCCATCTCTCTGTAAAGAGGAGGAGAAAGTTCTATCTCACTACGCATCACCTGCTGAGGTCAAGGTTTGTTACTACACTGCTCAGAGTTCTAATGTATTTCAGTTTCTTTTCCCTATATAATTGTAGTTTCTCTGTACGTTATTTTCTTGGTTCAGCTTACGTCTCTCTGCATTATAAAATTTCTCTAAATTCTACATAGCATTTCTTGTAGTGCAAAATTATACCACATTTTGTTCAGTCAATCCCCTCTCCCCTTATTCCATTTGCCTTCTACCAGAATTCATCAGTGAAGGAGTCTCACTTAGAGAGGGGATGGTCTGAGACTGACTAAGGCCCTTTGGAGGCAACCCTTCCTCCCAGCTCTGATTCCTCAAATGTAGCCAGTAAAGGAGGCTGCCATTTACCATGTGGTTAGCAGATAGGAGCCAGTTCCAGAATATGCATGCTCCACTGTTTCTGCAAGGCACCTCCATTACATGCCATCTCAACTCTTTTGGAAAGAGGCAGCTCATCCTCTTCCATGTGGGGATTCACTAGCTGTGAGATCCTGTGCAAATCACATAACTTCTCTCAGCTTCAGTTTCCTTATTTGTAAAATAAGGGTTGTGATAGCACCTACTTCCCAGGCTTGTTGCAAGGATCAAATGATATTATATTTGTAAAGTACTTTGTAAACCTTAAAGTACTACATAAATGTTTATTATTATTATTATTAATTGCATTGGTGGCATTTTGTGCATGTGCTAATCCACCATTACACTATTTCCACAATCCAGCTAGCAGCTTCTGTGGGGGTGCAAGATCCACCAACAACCAGCATCCAGAAAGCTGCCAGCACCCAGAAAGCACAGGTTCTTTTGATCTGCTTAACTAAGGAAAGCAAGGTGAAGGGGTTGACAAGCTTACTTTAATTCAGCATACAAATATCATTCACTTAATTCAGGGAAAAAAGCCAGCACCCTGAACTTCGGAGCAAATTACAAACAAAGTACAAACATCAACAGATGGACCCAATACAGATTCATAGTTACCAACATCTAGGTTCAGCCCAGGAGCTCAGAGCAAGGGCTGGCCCAGAGTCACGCACCACCATTGCTGCGGCAAAGAACTCCAAGGAAGAGGAGGCCAAGCCCTGGTTTTATATCTTTTTCAGGGTCAGGGGTGAGTCACACATGTGACTGACCCATGTGACTTAAAATCAGCACAAAGAGGCAACTTAAACCCACATGGTCTAAGAGCTTCTGCTGTCCCAGACATGTAAACTAGGCCCTCCCTGGAGTCAGCCCCACCTTGGGCCCCAACTTAGTTGCCAATCCACACCCACATAGGATTTACACCTAATAGGGATTTGGGCCTGGGGCTTAGCACCTAGTAAGCCTCAATGAAATACACTGAATTACTCAAACAAAACAAAGGCCATTTTGCTTACCAACACATACACCTAATCACTTCTATCCATTTATTAAATGTTTGCTGTGTTTGAGGTACTGTTCTAGGTGCTAGGAAACAAAACAGTCCCCTCTCTTAAAGGGGTAGTGGGAGAGAAACAAAACATACACAGATCAGGAAACACAAAAAAATTATACAAATTATACAGAGTGATTTTGTGGTGAAGGGCAGAGCAGTGCATGTCAAAAAATGTGGCCAACTGGACGGATCAGGAAAGGTTTAATGTTGGAGCTGGCACCTGAGTGAGGCCTTAAAAGGGAACTGTAATTAAAAGTAAACCTTTAAAAACCAGTCTAAGTACAGTCAGTTTAGATTTTGACTTTATACTGGTTCATACATTTTCTCTTTCACTTTTCTTTATGTAAAAGCTATAGTTGGTCACCCATAGTGTAATCAATTACCCAGATTGGCTGGTTCATTGTCTTGGCCTTCTTGACTTTGGATAAGTACTCTTTTGTTACAGCCAGCCTCCAAGGTGCCAAAGCATAATTATTTACTTATCTATTGTGTTATTTATGGAGGATTATTTTTTCTAATATCTACTAGAATCCTCCTCCAAGGCCTCATTACAATGTGGAAGTGACCTTACATTTTCAAAACAACTTTAATGAGTAAAATTCAACCAAGATAGGCTGAGGCAAGTTTCTCCAAGCAATTTTTTATTATTATATTTATTATTTATTATGTTTATATTTATTATTACGTTTATAACATTTTATTAGCAGTGTGCAGGCCTACCAACAGACTGGGTCTTTGACTGCCTTACTTTCTTGGCCAAAGACTTAGCTCATTTTTATGAGGTTAGAACAAAGAACAGAATAGTGTAGGTGACATCATGGGATTCAAGATAACATGATTGGTTACATAGCTGAGGTGAAGGGAATGATATGATTGGTTGGAAGTTGGGGATTGAGGGGCTAGCAACAACCCCTTCCTTCTTTCCTGTGACTAAGAAGTGTTCATTGTTTGAGTCTATCTGCAAGGGTAAAAGGTGGAGGGCCAGACTTCTTTGGATAGCAAGCCAGATATCCTTGGTGGGGTAAAGATACTGGACCAGACTCTGTGGTGTCCACCCACATCCCCCAAGGACAACAGAACTCCTTGAGGCAAGAATAAACTAGTGATTAGCAGGAGAGCTGGATTTCCAAACTTTCCTCATTACAGGCCAGTTGAATTTCTGCACTGAGTTCAGAGACAAAGAGCCATGACTTAGGCAGTTATAGGACAAAAGCAATTAATTGTAAATAGGATCAATAAAAAATGATACGGAATCAACTTAATCTTCTCATTCTACTGGCAAAATGCGAGCTCTCTCAGGTTCTTTCAAATTAAAAAAGGTTTTGTGTACAGGCCTAGGGGAGGTCCATATGTCTGTTGTCTAAGAACCAATCTAGCTCAATATAGAACCACTCATTATGGGAGAGTTGGCCATCAAGGAGCAAGGATTCTTTTTAGTCATGGCAACTCCTGAAACTGTCCCCTAAGGTAAAGGGTGCCTAAGGAGGTAGTAGGTTCCCCTCACTGGAGGTGTTCAAATGAAGGCTAGATGACTACTCATGAGGGCCAGTGTAGACAGGGATAGTGTAGTTCAGACTGTGGTTGGGTTGGAGGGCCTCTGATGTTCCTTCAAACTTAGTATTTCTGCGATCCTGAGGTTCTACGGTATTTGGATCAGCTATGTGGGTGCGGAATAGATGGAGAATATGATTTACTAATAAATGAACATCACATTTCTATTAGTACTAATACGTGAGCTTTTAAAATAATGCTGCCAATTTACACATTTGGATAATGGTTTGTAATGACATTCTAAATAGTGTTTTCCTCATTTTAAATGGTTTTAAATTAATTCCTGCGAAAGATCCAGGATTCTATGATCAGTCAGGCCTCTAATTTAATATCTAAAAGTAGCAGAAAGATAGTATCTTGATGATTGTATAAATTAGCTCAATTTCAGATTAAAGACCAGGAAATCAAACTTAGTTATAATTTGTAAGTGAAAGTGTCTGCCCAAAAACTTTATTTAACAAATGTTTATCATTCACCTACTATGTGCAATTGTGACGTTAGATACTATGGGAAAAACAAAAAAAGTGTATTACATGCTCCATCTTATTAGGAGTTTACGATCTAGTCCGTAGATTACACAATACACACTTATATGTATAATATACATGTACATATGTATGTGCATATACATGTGTATATATAAGTGTGTATATGTGTGTACACACATACTCATATGAGGCAGTTTCCGATAAATGCGATATGAAAGGAATAAACTATGAAGAATCAAAAGAGGGTGGGTTCATTTCCATCCCATGATGAACACAGAAGGCTTCATGAAGGAGGTGACATCTTAGCTTGGCCTTAAAGGATAGGCAAGATTTTGATGGGCAAAGCTGGAAGAAGGGGCTTTCTAAGGAGAGGGAACAGTGTTAATTGTGACAAAGGCATAAAAGTGGGGAAATGTGAGTAAGTGGTCCATATAGGCTAGAGAATGGGGTTTCCTTCTACTTCCTCATTCCCATTACTTCTCCTATTCCTTAATGGGAACTCTAGTCCTTTAATTTTCCCTATTTTCTTAGCCAATCAATGCTTCTTTCAGTTCCTCCTTACCAAAAACTTAAGCTGTCATAGTCAGTCATTTCAGTGAACCTTTTGTTATTGACTTTGATTGCTTTGTCCCTTATTGCTCCATTTTGCAAGAAGACCAACACAGGGTAAGTTCCACTATCATCATCATCGATCTCATCCACCGGTAGTTTCATGATGTTAGGGAGTCAGCAAGATGGTTCAAATGATTTTATTATAAAATCATGTAGCAGGCATGGATGAGATGGGGAATAGAGAGAGGAGTGTCAGTCAGTCCAGAAACATTTATTAAGCATCTACTATGTTCTAGTCACCATACTAAATGCTGGAGATACAAAGAAAGCCTTTGCCATCTAGTGTTGGAGATATCATGCAAACAACTATGTACAAATAAGCTATATATAGGATAGATAAATCAGAGATAATCTACAGAGGGAAGATGCTAGCATTAAAGGGGACTGGAAAAGCAGGGGACTGGAAAAGGTGGGATTTTAGCTGCAACATACTATTATGCCTGGGCCCAGGCAGAAAATTCTAATTGGGGAAAACTTCTCCAGATTTTGTTTTTCCAAGAGGCTGAGTACCTGTGATGCAAGGTAATTGTATCAGGAACTGTGGGCCAGAGTCAGAAGGAAGAATTCTTACCCTTGGGACAAAGAGAAAGGAAAGGCTCCCTCAGTTGGGGGTCAGGTTGGGACATGAGGAGGTGAGACAGAGCTCCCAGGACTCTGCAGTGAAGGTGAAGGGGGAGGAGATCGCCCCTTGAGATAATCTGGTGGAGGCTTCAAATTCAATTTATCAGCGTTTACAAATAGTAACCATGTAATAACAGTGAACATTTACATGAGCACTTTAAGATTTGCAAAGCACTCTACATAGATGATCTCATTTGTCCTCACAACAGCCCTATAAAGTAAGTGCTACTATTATCTCCACTTTATAGATGAGGAAAATGAGGCTGAGGGAGGTTAAGTAATTGGCCCATGAACATGCTAGCAAGTGTTTGAGGCCAGGATCAAGTCCAAGTTTTTCTGATTCAAAACTTAGAGCCCGGGGGGGCAGGGCGCGGAGAGAAGATGGCGGCTAGAAAGCAGGTACTAGCGTGAGCTCCCTGCCAAGTCCCTCCAAAAACCTATAAAAAATGGCTCTGAACCAATTCTAGAACTGCAGAACCTACAAAATTGCAGAGGGAAGCAGGGCTCCAGCCCAGGACAGCCTGGATGGTTGCTGGGTGAGGTCTATGCTGCATGGAGCTGGGAGTGGAGCAGAGTGGAGCAGAGCCCAGCGTGGCCAGCGTAGATCCAACCAGACCAGGAGCTGGGCGGAGCAAGCCCTGGAGCCCTGAATCAGTGAGCTATGGCAGTTGCCAGACTTCTCAACCCACAAACAATAAAGACAACAGAGAAGAACTGCAGAGCCCACAAAGTGGTGGAGGGAAGCAGGGCTCCAGCTCAGGACAGCCTGGATGGTTGCTGGGTGAGGTCTATTCCACACAGAGCTGGGAGTGGAGCAGAGCAGAGCCCAGCATGGGTGGCGTAGATCCAACCAGACCAGGAGCTGGGCGGAGCGTGCCCTAGAGACCTGAATCAGTGAGCTGTAGCAGTTACCAGACTTCTCAACCCACAAACACCAAAGACAAAGAGAATGTTAGTGGGAAAAGCTGCTGGGGACAGAGTGTAAGAAGGAGTTCACGATTCCGCCACCACCCCAGGGGCAGTGGAGGTGGGGCAGCTACAGAACTACAGCTGCAGTTGCTTCTGGCCCCAGGCTCACCTGGTGGGAGGAATTAAGTGGCAGATCAGA
>JAQQSZ010014509.1:0-11496 GCA_028646595.1 Phalanger gymnotis
GAAAAGCTCGAAAAGGTAAACAAGTAATAGAAATCATAAGGGAAAACATAAGCGAAAGTGTTTATATTCCTATATGGGAAGATGATACATGTAACTCCTAAGAACTTTATCATTATTAGGTCATTTAGAAGAAGGCATGAGTAGCAATCAATTCTGTTGGGATGACTCAAAAAGAAAAAAAAAAGGTGTAAGGTAATAAAGAGGTACCAGGAGAAGGGGAAAAGAGAGATAGAATAGGGAAAATTTTCTCATGGTAAGGTGATGTTTGCTTTTTAGTATGCTGTCCAGATTTGCCATAACTTTCCTTCCAAGGAGTGTCTTAATTTCATGGCTGCAGTCACTGTCTCCAGTGATCTTTGAACCTAAGAATATAAAATCTCACACTGCTTCCATTTCTTTTACCTCTATTTGCCAGGAAATGATGGGACCAGTTGCCCTCATATGTGAGGGAAAGCTTTTATTGTGGAGGGGGAAATGTAGGGGGGCAGCGGGCAATGCTTGAACTTCATTCTCATCAGGATTGGTTCAAAGAGGGAAGAATACATATATATATATATATATATATATATGTACATACATATGTGTGTGTATGTATATATATATGTGCATGTATATGTATATATATGTATATATGTGTGTATGTGTATATATATGTGTGTGTGTATATATATATACACACACACACATACACACACACATTCAATTGAGTAAAGAAATCTACTTTACCCAACAGGTAAATAAGAGGTGAAGGGAATAAGAGATATAAAAGAGGGGGTGGATTAATGGAGGCAGTGGTCAGAAGCAAATCAGACTTTTGAGAAGGGACAAGAGAGAGACAGAGATAGACAGAGGCAGATACAGAGAGACAGATATATATATATATATATATATAGAGAGAGAGAGAGAGAGAGAGAGAGAGAGAGAGATGGACAGAGACAGAGAGATAGACAGAGGCAGAGACAGAGAAAAGGATAAACAGAAAAAAATAGGATGGAAGGAAATATGCTTAGTAATTATAACTGTGAATGTGAATGGCATGAACTCATCCATAAAATGGAAACAGATAGCAAAATGGATTAGAAACTAGAATCTAATGATGTACTGTTTTATAAGAGACACACTTGAAACAGAAACATACACAGAGTTAAAATAAAGAGCTGAAGCAAAATCTATTATGCTTCAGCTAAAGTAAAAAGGGCAGGAATATCAATCATGATCTCAGACAAAGCAAAAGGAAAAATAGACCTAATTAAAATACATAGTTGGGGAAACTACATTTTGCTAAAAGATATTATAGACAATGAAGCACTATCAAAAAACGTAAAGCAAATTTCTCTGCTAAGGCCTCATTTCATATGTGTATATGTATGTGTATGTATGTATATACGTATACATACATATAGAACTGGATCAAATTTATAAAAATAAGAGCCATTCTTCAATTAATAAATGGTTAAAGGCTATGAACAGGATTTTCCAGAAGAAAAAATCAATACTATCTATAGTCATGTGGAAAAATGCCTTAAGTCACTATTGATTAGAGAAATTCAAATTAAAACAACTCTGAGGTACCACTTCACATCTATCAAAAATAACAAATGCTGGAAAGGACAAGCAAAAAAATAGGTACACTAATAAACTGTCGGTGGAGTTGTGAACTGGTCCAACTCTTCTGGAGAACAGTTTGGAATTATGCCTAGAAGGTTATAAACTATGGATACTCTTTGACCCAGCAATACCAGATAACTAGGTCTGTATCCCAAAGAGATCAAAGAAAAGTGTATATATGTGCAAACATTTATAGGAGCTTATTTTTGCATTGGAAAAGAATAGGAAATTGAGGGGTTGCTTAATGCCTGAACAAGTTGTGATATATGATTGTGATAGAGTACTATTGTGATATAAGAAATGGAAAGACCTATATGAACTGATGGTAACATCAATTAAGTTAGGTGTCTTTGATTGAGCCTTACAAGGTGCTAAACCCCAGTCCCCAAACCCCTATCTATTAGGTGCTAAGCCTATGTGGGTGTGATTCCGTAACTAAGGTGGGGTTCCAGGTGGGGCCAACAAAGGGAGGTGATAACTCCAGAGTCAATAGTAAGAGCCTAAGTTCTGGTCGCTCAGATGACGTTTGATGACGTCAGGAACTATATAAAAAAGAGAGAACACAGTTATTTGCCTAAGGCTCTCACTCCTGGAGGCACAGGACTCTGGGCAGCTGCTATAAGGGCCTTCCAGCTGAACTCCGATGTTGATGGTTCTCTTGGTAATTATGAATTGTGTTTGGTCTGCTGATGTCCGTAATTTGTTTGTATTTGCTCTGAAGTTCAGGGTGCTGGCTTTTTCCCCTGAGTTAAGTGAATGATATTTGTATGCTGGATTAAATTGAGATTGTTAACCCCTTAATGTTGCTTTCCTTAGTAAAGCAGATCAAAAGAACCTGGGCTTGCAGCATTCTGTGAGCTGGTTGTTGTTGGTTTTACACCCCCCCCCCCCACAGCAGCTGCTAGCCGGATTGTTGAAACACTGATGCAAAGTGTAGTGAGAAAAACTGGAAGATCATTGTGGACAGTAACAGTAATGATGATCAACTGTAAGATTTAGCAACTCTTATCAATACAATGATCCAAGAAAATTTCAGAAGATTCATGATGGAAAAAATGCTCTCCACCTCCAAAGAGAGAGCTAATGAATTCTAAGGGCAAACTGAAGTTTAATTTTCTCCATTTATTTTTTGCTTTTTTGATGACATAGCTAATATGGAAATATATTTTGTATGATTTCACATGTAAAATTGATATCATTTTGCATCACCTTTTCAGTAAACGGGGGAGGGGTGGGAGGGAGGGAGAGAATTTGGAACTTAATTTAAAATTTAAAAATAAAAGAATGTTAAATAATAAATTTTGAAATATACAGTTGGTTGCCTTTGTAATATTATATAGTTTTTTATGCATTTAAAAAGATTCTGATGAAGGATCCTTAGACTTTACTAGATTGCCAAAGTGGTCCATCTTACACACATGTGCGTGCGCACACACACACACACACACGGTTAAGAACACTTTCTATGTGGCTTGGAAAGTCCATAATTGCTTGATTTTCATGATTGTATATACATTTCTATTTGTTTCATGTGCCCACTCTACTAATCGAAAGAAAGTTACCTAGGTTGTATATATGTATTGGCATTCTGTATGCTATAATGATTCTTCATACTTTCCCTGATGGAACCAAGTTAGTCCCCTGGCACAGACAAATTGGTGATGTTAAAATTCACAATGAAACAGGGTTGCATACTGGAAGTTCCAGATTGGGGAAGGAATCAAGGAAACACCACAGAGGAAGCAGAGAGATAATAAATTTGTTGTCTTGACAGCCAGCACAAATAGTTATAAGGTTGTGGGTGTCAAACAAGGAAGGAAGACAAGGTTAGAGACAACGAAAAAATGGCTTCTTACCTGCTAAACCCTAAAGTTATGAGCTATCTTTTTGAAAGATCAACATGGATAGCTCAATTCTTCAAAAGAAGAGATGTCTTGTCCAATGGAAAAAATATTCCGAGTTGGAATTGGGATGAAAACTCATATACTTATGAAAAGCATGGAGCCTCCATAAAAAGCAGTCAAGAGTTGTGAGTTATCCTAATCCTTGTGTTTTCTTCAAAGATTTGTTCCCCTTCCAGGCTCCTGTGCATGGCCAATGTCCCCTGCAGATATTGAATGCATTGGTGGGAAAGTGTCATCCAGGCTTATGTGTGAATTGTGAGGTGTTTATTATTCTTCCATTTTTTCATAAATGCATACCTTTCTGCCTTTCCAGTTTTCTTATGCTTTAGCTCACTCCATGTACTCAACAATACGACTAGAGTGGCCTGCTCATCATTCCATATACAGGACATTCCTCATCCAGTCACTATGACTTTTATTGCTAACTGCTATTCTCTCTCTCTTTAATTTTATCCATTAACTTCCTTGCCTTCTCCCCAGACCCATCTGAAATTCCATCTTCTACAACGGTCTTTCCCAAAAATCTACTCCCTTTCCCTTCCATGTGTTCTTACCTATCTTATATGTACAGTTATTTACTTATCACCTCATCCATTATAATGTGAGGCCCTTAAAAGCAGAGACAGTATTTTTTTTCTGTTTTGATGTCCTCAGAACTTATCACAATTCGCAGCACATAATAAGTGTTCAATAAATGCTTGAGGCCTCACTTTATCCTTTCTTTTCTGACTTACTGAGAAGTAAATCACCATGTTTAAGCTCCGGAAGTGTTATTATTGTGAGTGACTGATCTATGTAAATGGAAGAGACCCAGTGGGGTCTCAAGAACAAATTGACAATTAGCTAATCCAGACAATGAGTATGTCTGCAAAATCTATATGAGAGGTCAAAGGTGCTACAGTGCAGATGCCAATCCCATTCACCACATTACATGAAGGATTTGAAAAATGAAAACATGTAAAAGGGCATTTGATGTCGTATCACTTCCAATGCCAACCTTCACCACAACCAAGTATTTTAACGCAAAAAAGTTTGAAGTGAGTCGTTTGAGTCCTAAGTTTAGCCCTAGAAGAAAAAAAAAGTTTTTGATCACTGAATATTACTTTAAAATGTATTTAACCTGTACTGAAAAGAGAACTGGACTTTGAGTTGAAGTTCCAGATGCCACTGGCAGTGACTTTGGGGAAGTTATTCCGGCTATTTGACGCTAATATTCCTTGCGAGATTTGAAAAATACTTTGCAAACCTTAGGGTATTATGCAAATCTGAGCTGTTATTACTATCATCTATGTATATGAACTTTAAATCCTCTTAATATGCGTCTTCCTTTGAAAATGTATTAAACGGCTCATGATAATGTATGGATACATTATATACATATATACATATATGCATGCATACATATAGGAATATGTATATATTTATTTTTAAAGAAAACATGTAATTGATTGAAAGGTGGGTTATAACTTTCCCCCCTCCTTTAGTTCTGAGGTAGACAAAGCTACTTGGTCCACACTACAATAATTGGGTAACACTTAAACACTTGGGAAGAGCTTCTCAAATTACAGGCACAGTGCCACCTGTAGAAATGAACACAAGTAAAATAACTTTGACCCTACTTACCAACGACACAGAGACCTTTTGTTCATACATGGAAAGATCAATCAGCCAACAAACATTTATTTATCAAGCACCTAGGCAGAGTGCTGAGCCCTGAAGAGCCAAAGAAAAGTCCCAAACGATTCTAGAATTCCAGCCCTAAAAGACTATATCTTCAAAAGGACGGGGCAACATGTAAATAATAGATGCAAAAATATAGATGAAAGTAATCTGAAAGGGGAAGGCTTTAGCCTCAGGGGATGCTAGGAAAGGCTTCCTGCAGAAGTTGGGATTTGAACTGAGTGTGGGAAGAATTCCTAGGGAACCTAGAAAGCAAAGGAAGATGACAAAGCTTTCCGGTTCATGGGAGAAAGCCAATTCAAAGGCAAGGAACTTGGGGAGGGATTGTCATATTCAAGAAACTGCTAGTAGGCCAATGTAGCTGGATTATAGAATGCAAGGAGGCCAATAAAATTCAAAGTATGGAAAGATAGGAAGGGGCTGGGTAATGAAAAGCTTTAAATTCCAAGTAGAAGAATTTTTATTTGATCCTGGAAGTAATTGGGAGGCTCTGAAGCTCACTGAGAAGGAAGGTAATATGATTAGAACTATATTTTAGAAAATAACTTTGACATCTGAGTGCAGGATAGATGAGACAGAAGAGATTTGAGGCAGTAGAAGGCTACTGTAAGGGGCAGGTAGGTGGTGCAGTGAGTAGAGGACCAGCCCTGGAGTCAGGAGGACCTGAGTTCAAATCCAACCTCAGACATTAGACACACTTACTATCTGTGTGACTATGGGCAAGTCATTTAACCCCAATTGCCTTGGCTTACCCCCCTCCAAAAAAAAGAAAAAGAAAGCTACTGCAGTCACGTAAGAGGAGATAAGCATCTGAATAAGGGTGGTGACTGAGTGGAGAGAAGGGGGCATAAAAGTGGTGTTTTGAAAGCAAAATCATAAATTTTGGTAATAAACCAGATATGTGAGGTGAGTGAGAGTAAGGAGTTGAATACAACACTAAAGAAATAGGAAGGTAATTTCCTGAAAGTAAATGTAATAGATGTGATCATTACTGAACTCCATCCTCCTTTTATGCCTTCAAGGAGTGCCGTATCTAGAATTATAAAGGTACGATTCTGCTATTCCTAAGTCATTGGGGTGAATATCCTTCTCCTCCCTCTCTGAGTAAACTTTCAGAGGATTTTTCTCAACCTTCCCAACTGCTAGCTCATATAGGGGAGAGCCAGCCTAGAGAAGAAAAATCAGTTGTTGTGCACATGAAATTACATGATGACTTCAGAGTCTAATTGGTGAAGGGATCAATACAAGGTAAATGGACTCCTTGTTAGAGGGACAGGTACTGTGGCCTAGAATTAACTCTCCAACATGGTAAATATCTTCTGGGGCCAGAGACTTTCGTGATAGTCCATTTAATTCCTAGTTCCTTGTTTCATGGAAGTGTCTGTGAAGACCAAACTCTGCCCAAGGGCAAAGTCACAGAAGTGATAATGGAGCCACGGAAGGATGATGTGGTAAACTATCTGATTTCAGGGACCAGCACAAAGGTTCTTCTGTGAGGGGGCTTAAGGTATGTCTGGACTCTCTACCATTGTCTCTAGATGCTATCAATAGTGTCCTCTCAAGCATAACTGATAATCCTTTGCAACCCGGTTTCATTAGCCACTCAGAGATTAGTTTTTACAAAGAAATATTTACTTCAAAGGGTAGAATCATATAGTTAAATAAGTTTACTCCCCCAGTATGTGGGAGGCATTGTCTGCTTGCCCTCTTTGTACCACTTCAGTCTCTAGGGAGTGGAAGAGGATGGGTCTGTAACTTAACTTGGTTCCTATAGAATACAGTCCCAGTTCCAAGTCCAAATCCACCTTGAGCTTGAGTCCGAAGTAATCTGGCCTTTCAGGGTTTCCATGCTGATCTGATTATCTGGATGCACTACCTCATTCACAATCCTGACTCCATGCTTGTCAAGGCTCGACACTTCCAAATCCTGTGGGGATCACCCCTGGCACCTGATACTTAGGAGAATGAAGAACACAGAACAGAAATAAATACCCCCAGGCCCTTTCTCAGAGCTAAGGTAAAAGAGAGAGAGAGAGAGAGAGAGAGAGAGAGAGAGAGAGAGAGAGAGAGAGAGAGAGAGAGAGAGAGAGTAGGGGAAAGAAGTCCTTCCCTTCTCATAAGCTCAGTTCATGATGTCTATGCTGTGAGTGAATGCATATATGAAAGAGTACAAGAAAGAGAGAAATGGTCTACCTCACTAGTTTTAAAGATGTGGGGAGTCAAACAAAGAAGGTTGACTACTAGTGTGGTAGGGGGCACAAAGGTTTTCATGTTAGACAATTTAGACAATCTCCAAAGGTCTTTCAGAGTACCTTCATGTTAGGTGAACTGAGTAACTCCAGATAAATCAGGGTCAGAAATATTCTGAGTAGGACAGAAAGGATTGTACATGAAACTACTGATCTCTGCTGTGTATAGCTTGCTTTTCTTTTTAAGTATATATAAGCTCAGTCAGTCTCTCTAAAATCTATAGTGCTTGTCTGTGTTTCTTACTGATCTCTCTTCAGTTCTCTGCATTATATATGATAAATGATGTTATTCAGTAGTTTCAGTCTTGTCCAACACCTTGTGACCCCATTTGGGATCTAGGCAAAGATACTAAAGTGGTTTGCCATTTCCTTCTCCAGCTCATTTTACAGATGAAGAAACTGAGGCAAACATGGTTAGGTGACTTTCCCAGGGTCACACAATAAGCGTCTGAGGCCAAATTTGAACTGATACTCATTATGTATGTATATACATGAACATAAATATACATATGAAATACATAAAAGATCAAATTTGCTGCTTCTCACTATCTCCCCTTGCCTTTCTACCTTCTGCCACACTACGAAAAAGAAAAAGAAAGTCCTTGCAATGAATATAGTCAAGCAAAACCAATTCTCTCATTGACTATGTCCAAAACATATCTTATTTTGCATATTAGGTTTATCGTCTCTGTCTAGAGATGACTATTAGACTTCATTAGTAGTGCCCTTGAAACTGGAGTTGGTTAAGCCTACACCTTTTTCATGCTTAATTCCCATCCCCAGCCACTACTTCCTGCCTCCTTCTCCTCAGGGTCAAGGCCATGGCTCAAGTGCCTGTTGGTCTGACCCCTTGTCCAGGCATTTGGGGGGCTTTAGATCCAGCTCAGATGAAACAGCTCATTTGCAGGAGCCAAGAAGCCAAGGAGTTTGCCTACTGTCCCTGTAGAAACTTCCCAGTGGGGGCAATAGTACTGACCCTGGATGGGAAGATATTTTCAGGATATAACATAGAAAATGCAGCCTACCCACTAGGCATCTGGGTAGAATGCACTGCCATTCAGAAGGCCATCTCAGAAGGACACAAAGAGTTACGGGCCATTGCTATTACCAGTAATTTGGAGAATGACTTTATCCCACCATCTGGAGCCTGCAGATAAGTAATGAGAGAGTTTAGAAAACATTGGCATGTCTACATGACAAAAGCAGATGGTACCTATGATGTCAGCATGATCCATGAACTGCTGGATGAATCATTTGGACCAGATGACCTGCAGAAGTCCAAGTGAACCCTGATGATGGAATTGTCCAATTGAAAAGATTCACTCTCAGTATTGTCAAGTAGCATCATCCCCAGCAATATTAATATAAATCAACCCCAGTGCTGACTAGGTCCAAAGCACTGGCTGCTTCTGCATCTCCTGTTCAGTCTATGGTCCCCTTCGCCATTTATATTTGAAGTGATAGTGGAGGGAGCACCAGCCAGAGAGTCAGGAGACCTGTGTTCTATTCCTGTCTCTCTGCCTCTGATTTCCTGTGTGACCTTACAGTAGTCATTTAGCCTCTCTAGACCTCAGTTTCCTTTTCTGTCAACTCAGAATGTTGGCCTAAATCAGGGGTTCTTAATCTTGTTTGTGTCCTGGACCCCTTGGACAGTCTGGTAAAGCCTGTGGATCCCTTCTCAAAAGAATCTTTTTAAATGCATAAAATAAAATACATAGGATTACAAAGGAAACAAATTATGTTGAAATATAAATGGCATAATTTTTTTAAAGCAAAAAAAAGTTCACAGAGCCCAGGCGAAGTACTTTTGGCCTAGGTAGTCTCCAAGTCATTCCAAATCAAACATTCTATTTCTTAAGTTCCATCCTATGTGTTATGGATGAGCTTTAACATTCTATGTTCTCTGGTTTCTACCATTCTCAGACCCTCCCTAGAAACTGTAGCCTTCATTGAAACCAGGTACCAATCAGGGATCCCACTGATAGCCAAGAACTTTCTCCCCATCTCCACCTTTTATTGTGGATGGGGTCATGAAGTAATGTAAAAGAATTATCCAGTTACTATATTAATTCTGCATGGCTGAAACCAAAATAATCACCCTTTGGTGGCTAACTTTCTGATGACTTTGGTTGGAGCTATGGGGACCAGAGTCACTATGTATTCATTACTTGAGTCCAGCTTCCTCTCTGGAAATTGTACCTTATATTTGATGAACACCATCTCACTCACACCAAAACCAAAACCAGAAGGTGTGGCTCTTCCCCAGTTGTCACTCAAACAACCCACAATGTCATAAAACAACTAAGAGAGGACGTACAACTCTGACATTTAAGTGACAAATGTTGGAGCTGCTGTATGTCTTTTCTGGATTGTCATATATTACAATTTGCATTGTCTTGCACTGGTCCCACCCACATCCAAGCTTAGGAGGAAGATGGTCCTCCATGGTCCTAGTAACAGTGCTACTGTGCTGACCTATCACTGACTTAATTTATCCTCTGGTTATCTTGATCTACCCTCTGCTGATTCTGCATTATGGTTTTTTTATATCCATCTTCTTCCTAACTCAGGTCCTTCTGACCCCGAAGCTTGTACTCTATCCACTGCTCCATCTAGCTGCTCTTCCCCATTTCCATCTGGCAAATTTCATGTACCAGCCCCAAGGACCAAGGACTACCTAACTTCTCCATCTGTCATTTCTTTTCCTGAATCCTTGATATAATATACTTGGAATATTATATTCTTAAAGTTAATGAAGTTACTGTAAACATCCTAGAGGGACCTCAACCAGCCTCTGCTTACCCTGCTCACTCCAGCCCATATCAAGTTTAACCACTTGGTCACCATAATACTCCCCCTCTCTTAACAAATCCAATAGAATAAGAATAATCAACAAGGAAGCCAAGTCAGCAAGCATTTGTTAAATGCCTGCTGTGTGCCAGGCATTGTGCTAAGGGTTGGAGATACAGAGAAAGGCAAAAACAGTCTCTGCTCTCAAGGAGCTCATGGCCTAATAGGAGAGACAACCAGGATGGAATAAATTGCTGGTAGTCTCAGAGAAAGCACCAAGATTGTGGAGGATTGGGTAGGGACCTGTGATTTCATTGCTATAGTGAACACTCAGATAAGGACATTCCTTCCACCAAGGCAGATAAGTCTCTTCTCTGCAACTTTAAAGTATCAGAGAGTAGTTTGGGGCATTGAGGGGTTAAGAAACTGCTCTGGCTTCCAGAGCCAGTATGTGTCAGAGATAGGCCTTAAACTCAGATCATCCTGGCTTCAAGGCTAGATCCCTGTTTACTACACAGCTTTTCGTCAACAAATATAAGAGAGCAAATGATTACTCTACACAAGAAATATAGTATATGTTCTAGTACAGGGCTTCTTATACTTTTTCTAGACCATGTACTATATTTCCTGTATACAGTAATCATTTACTTTCTGATACTCTTTTCACCTGAGAAATTTTTACATGATCCCAGGTATATAGATACATAAAACAGGTAGACAAATCAAACATTTACTGATGATAAATAATAAAGAAATTTATTTTAAAACAATTCTTTGGTATGCATATAATTTTACCATTTATTGAAGACAAGAGCAGATTTGCTTTTGAGATACAAATTTTGTTAATGAGATGGATGTGTTTGTTTATTTTACATAAAGAATTAAATCTTGGTGGAATATTTGATACTGCAGGATGCAGAGCATCTTCAACGGTTTTCAGAGTTGAGTGATATTTTGATTTTTTAATCATCAATGCTGAGAACAGTGCTTCACATAAACATACAAATGGCAGAAGTATGTTACGGCCATTTCTAAAATGGTTGGAAATTCTGTCCTAATCGCAAGCCAAAATTCATTTCATAATTTTTTTAGGAAACTTGAGTTTAAGCCTGTGTCACTTGATAACTTGGCAAATTCTTCTTGAACTTTTAATGGCAGATGACTGTTTTTTTTTTTAAATTTCAATTGAGTATGGTTTATGAAGCCAATTTAGTTTTTTAGAACCAAAATTTGGAGGGAAGTATTTCTGAAATTGTGTCTCCAGG
>JAQQSZ010014510.1:0-11496 GCA_028646595.1 Phalanger gymnotis
TCTTCATTGGCTTTTTGGAGCTCTTTTGCCATTTGAGTTAGTCTATTTTTTAAGGTGTTGTTTTCTCCAGTATATTTTTCAGTATTTTTTCGGGTCTCCTTTAGCAAGTCATTGACTCGTTTTTCATGGTTTTCTCTCATCCTTCTCATTTCTCTTCCTAGTTTTTCCTCTACTTCTCTAACTTGCTTTTCCAAATCCTTTTTGAGCTCTTCCATGGCCTGAGACCAGTTCATGTTTTTCTTGGAGGTTTTTATTGTAGTCTCTATGACTGTGTTGACTTCTTCTGACTGTATGTTTTGGTCTTCTTTGTCACCAAAGAAGGATTCCAGAGTCTGAGACTGAATCTAGGTGTGTTTTCACTGCCTAGGCCATGTTCCCAGACAACTTAATTAACCTTTGAATTTTTCAACGGGTTGTGGCTGCTTATAGACTAAAGAGTTCTATGTTCCACGCTTGGGCGGATGCGCTACCTCACCAGCACTCTTCCGTCCCCAAGAACCCCCTACCCGGACTGGGCTTAGATCTTCAGGAGACTCTTCACTCCTGCTCTGATCAGCTACTTAATTCCTCCCACCAGGTGGGCCTGGGGCCAGAAGCAACTGCAGCTGTAGTTCTGAAGCTACCCCACCCCTGCTTCCTTTGCGGCGGTGGCCGAACCAGATACTCAGTCCCCACAGCTTTTCCCACTAACCTTCTCTGTTGTCTTTGCTGTTTGTTGGTTGAGAGGTCTTGTTAACTGCTGCAGCTCACTGATTCAGGACGCTAAGGCATGCACCGCCCAGCTCCGGGTCTCGTTGGTTTGCGCCACCCACGCTGGGCTCTGCTCGGCTCAGCTCTGCTCAGCTCCCCTCAGCTCTCACTTCTGTGCGCGATAGACTTTACCCAGAGACCATCCAGGCTATCCCAGGCTGAAGCCCTGCTTCCCTCCTCTACTTTGTGGGTTCTGCACCTCTAGAATTGGTTCAGAGCCATTTTTTATAGGTTTATGGAGGGATTTGGTGGGGAGCTCAAGCCAGTCCCTGCTTTCCAGCTGCCATCTTGGCTCTGCCCGCTATCACAGAGATTTGTTTATACAACTTATGGTGTATGTATTTGTCTCTTTGGATGAATACTGATGAGAATTAGGCGCAAGTGATGCCCATCACCTGCTGACCTTCCACTGTAAGAAGTTTTTTGTTCCTCTTCATGTGAAATAATTTATCCCACACTCCTTTTCCCTTACTTCTGCACCCACTCTGTCATCTTACCCAATCTGATAGGTATGATGGGGTACCTCAGAGTTTTTTTTTAATTTGCATTCCTCTAATGAATAGTGAGTTGGAGCATTTTTTTTCATATAACTATAAATAGCTTCAATTTCTTCCTCTGAAAACTGCCTATTCATATCCTTTGGCCCATCTTTCATTGGTAAATGATTAGTATTCTTGGAAATCTGGCTCAGTTCTCTATACATTTTAGAAATGAGGATGGGGGCTGGAAATCAGGGACTTGCATGAGCTCCCCCACCAACCCAGGTCCCTCCAAAAATCTATAAAAATGGCTATGAAGAAATTCTAGAGCTCCAAAACCCACAGGATAGCAGAGAGAAGCAGGGCTAAAGCCCAGGCCAGCCTGGGTGGTTGCTGGGTAAG
The DNA here is from genome assembly GCA_028646595.1 of Phalanger gymnotis. NCBI lineage: Eukaryota > Metazoa > Chordata > Mammalia > Diprotodontia > Phalangeridae > Phalanger > Phalanger gymnotis. The sequence goes on from JAQQSZ010014510.1 coordinate 1,632, forward strand.
GTCAATACCATGGAACTTGGAGCAGAGGCCAGCGTGGGCTGCCCTAGGACCAACCTGACAGAAAGCCATGTGGAACAGGCCCTAGCACCCTGAATAAATAAGCTGTGGCAGTTACCAGACTTCTGAACCCACAAAGAACAAAGACAACAGAGAAAGTTGGTTGGAAAAGCTGCTTGGACAGAGTGAAAGAAGTTCACAGTTTGGCTACCACCAAAGGGGCAGCGGAGGTAAAGCTCTGAGGACAGAATTACAGTTGCAGTTGCTTCCAGCTGCAGGCCCACCTGGTGGGAGGAATTAAGTGGCAGATCCCAGTTGAAATGCAGAGCCTGCATTAAGATCTGAGTCAGATCTGGGTTGATGGTTCTTGGGGGAGGAGAAGCACTAGTGTGGCAGAGCTTGCTGTGTTGTAATAGCTCTGAAAACAACAACACAGTCCTTCAAGCTTGGGACAAAGTACTCTCTACTCTACAAGCAGTCATACCACGATGAAAAACTCAAGGGTCAAGTAGTTGGCTGGGAACATGGCCAGCAGCAAAAAACGGACTCAAATTTGGACTCAGACTTTGGAAACTTGCTTTGATGAAAAAGAAGACCAAAAAATTCAGTCAGAAGAAGTCAACAAAGTCAAAGAGCTTACATCAAAAGCCTCCAAGGAAAATATGAACTGGTCTCAGGCCATGGAAGAGCTCAAAAAAGATTTGGAAAAGCAATTAAGAGAAGTAGAGGAAAAATTGAGAAGAGAAATGAGAGTGATGCAGGAACACCATGAAAAACAAGTCAATTACTTGCTAAAAGAGACTCAAAAATACTGAAGAAAATAACACCTTAAAAGTAGACTACATCAAATGACAAAAGAGCTCCAAAAAGCCAATGAGGAGAAGAATGCCTTGAGAGGCAGAATTAGCCAAATGGAAAAGGAGGTCCAAAAGACCACTGAGGAAAATACTAGCTTAAAAATTAGATTGGAGCAAGTGGAAGCTAGTGACTTGATGAGAAATCAAGATATTATCAAACAGAACCAAACGAATGAAAAAATGGAAGACAATGTGAAATATCTCATTGGAAAAACCACGGACCTGGAAAATAGATCCAGGAGAGAAAATTTAAAAATTATTGGGCTACTTGAAAGCCATGATCAAAAAAAGAGTCTAGATATCATCTTTCAAGAAATTATCAAGGAGAACTCTCCTGATATTTCAGAGCCTGATGGTAAAAGAGAAATTGAAAGAATCCACAGATAGCCTCCTAAAAAAGATCCCATAAAGAAAAGTCCTAGGAATATTGTTGCCAAATTCCAGAGCTGTCAGATCAAGGAGAAACTACTGCAAGCAGCCAGACAGAAACAATTTGAGTATTGTGGAAACCCAATCGGGATAACCCAGGATCTAACAGCTTCTACATTAAGGGATCAAAGTGTTTGGAGTATGATATTCTGGAGGTCAATGGAGCTATGAGTAAAATCAAGAATCATCTACCCAGCAAAACTGAGTATCATGCTCCAAGGCAAAATATGGATTTTCAATAAAATAGATGACTTTCAGGCTTTCTCAGTGAAAAGACCAGAGCTGAATAGAAAATTTTACTTTAAAACACAAGAATCAAGAGAATCATGAAAAGGTAAACAATTAAGAGAATTCATAAGGGACTTACTAAAGCTGAACTGTTTTGTTTACATTCCTACATGGAAAGATGATGTATATAATTCGTGAGACCTAAGTATTGGGGTAGGTGAAGGGAATACACATACATACATACATACATACACATACATACATACATACATACATACATACATACATACATACACATGCATACATATATGTGTGCATATACCTACCTATATGTGTGTATGTATATATACATGTACATATACATATACACATACATATACATGTATTTGTACATGTACATATACATATACATATACACAAATGGCACACAGTGAGTTGAATATGAAGGGATTATATCTAAAAAATAAATCAAATTAAGGGATAAGAAAGTAATATATTGAGAGAAGGAGAAAGGGAGAGATAGAATGGGGTAAATTATCTAGCATAAAAGTGGCAAGAAAAAGTATTTCTGTTGTGAGGGAAGAGGGGACAAGTGAGGGGGACTGAGTGAATCTTGCTCTCATTAAATTTGACTTGAAAACGGAATAACATACATACTTAATTGGGTATCTTAAACCACAGGAAAGAATGAGGAAGCAGATAAAAAGGTGGGTCAATAGAAGGAGGGTGCAGATGGGGGGAGGAGGTAATCAAAAGCAAACACTTTTGAAAAGGGACAGGGTCAAGGGAGAAAATTGGATAAAAGGGATAGGATAGAAAGGAGCAATATATATATTTCACAACATGCATATTGTGGAAGGGTTTTGCATAATGTGGCCTATGTTGAATTGCTTGCCTTCTTAGGGAAGGTGGGTGGGAACTCAAAGTTTTAAAAGCAGATGTTCAAAAACAGTTTTTGCATGCAACTAGGAAATAAGATATACAGGCAATGGGGCATAAAAATCTATCTTGTCCTGCAAGAAAATAAGAGAAAAGGGGATGGGGGGTGGTGACAGAAGAGGTAGTTGACTGGTAAATATATGCCATCTTTGATTTGTGTGGAGGGCAGAAATGGGGAGAAAATTTATAATTTAAACTCTTGTGAAAATTAGTGCTGAAAACTAAACATATTAAATAAATAAATAATGATTAAGGAAAGCACTGAAGCCTTTGTCAGAGATACTACTTATAAATTTTTCCCCTAGTTTTCTGCTGCCCTCTTAGTCTTGATTTCATTGGCTTTGTTTCTGTAAAAAAATTCAATTTAATGTAATCATAATTGTCTATTTTGAATGTTACACTGTTCTCCATAATTTGTTTGGTCATAAATTCCTACATTCTCCCAAAATCTGAAAGATAAAGTATTCCTTGCTCTCCTAATTTCTTTATAGTATCAGTCTTTGTACCTAAATCATGTATTCATTTGGATTTTATTTTGGTATACAGTGTCAGATGTAGGTCAATGCCATGTTTCTGTAGTACAATTTTCCATTTTTCCTAGCAGTTTTTCTCAAATACTGAGTTCTTATACAAGAAGCTGTGGTATTAGGGCTTATTAAACAGTAGATTACTCTAATCATTGACTAATATGTTTTGCATACCTAATCTATTCTCCTGATCCACCCTCTCCATTTTTTTAGGCAGTCCTAAGTACTTTTGATGATTGCTGCTTTGTAATACAATTTAAGATCAGGGTGGCTAGGCCATCTTCTCCAGCATGTCATTGCATAAATTCCTTTGATTTTAGGGACATTACGTTCTTTCGGATGAATTTCAATATTATTTTTTCAAGCTTTATGAAATATTTTTAGTAGTTTGATTGTTATGGCACTGAATATGTAAATTAATTTAGGTAGAATTGTCATTTTTTTTATATTATCTCATCCTACCCATGAGCAATTGATATTTTTCCCGTTATTTAAATCTGACTTTATTTGAATGAAAATTGTTTTGTAATTGTGTTCATATATTTCCTGGGTTTATTTTTGGCAGGTAGACAAATATTTTACAATATCTACATGAACTATAAATATAATTTTTTCTTTCTATCTCTTCCTATTGGGATTTGTTAACAATACATAAAAACACTGATGATTTAGGTGGGTTTATTTTATACCCTGCAACTTTTCTAAAATTATTTATTATCTCAAGCAGTTTTATACTTGGTTTTCTAGGATTCTCTAAGTGTATCATCATATCACTTGCAAAGAATAATCACCTTAGTTTGTTCTTTACCTGTTCTAATTCCTTCAACTACTTTTTCTTCTCTTGCTGCTAATGCTAACATTTCTAGTACCATATTGAATAACAGTGATGATAACAGACATCCTTGTTTCACCCCTGATCTTCTTGGGAATGCATCTACTTTATCCCCATTACATATAATGCTTACTTTCTGTTTTAGGTAGATGCTACTTATCATATTAAGGAAGGCTCCATTTCTTCATATGCTCTCTAGTATTTTAAACAGGAATATTGTATTTCCTCAAAAGATTTTTGGCATCTATTGAGATAAATACATAGTTTCTGATAGTTATACTGTTCATAGGTTTTCTCATAGTTTAACTAATATTGAACCAGCCCTGCATTCCTGGTATAAATCCTACCTTCTTGGAGTGTAATATTCTTAAGGTAAGTTGCTGTTATTGTTTGCTAATATTTTAATTTTTAAAAAATTGCATCTATATTTATTAGGGAAATTGGTCTATTATTTTCTTCCTCTTTTAGTTCTTCCCAATTTAGGTATCATAACCATCTTTATATCATGAAAATAATTTGGCATGACACCATCAATTTTCCCAAATAGTCTGTGAAGTATTGGAATTAATTGTTCTTTAAATATTTGTTGGAATTTACATGTAAATCCAGCTGACCTTCGAGATATTTTTTTTGACTTTGTTCAATTTGACTTGTTCAATTTATTATTCTGAGATGGGGTTAAGTATTTTAGTTCCTTTTTTGTTAATCTGGGCAGTTTATAGTTTTATAAATATTCATACATTTCTCTAAGATTGTCAAATTTATGGGCACACAATTGGGGAAAACATTCCTAATCATTGTTTTAGTTTCTTCTTCATTGGTTATGAATTCACCTTTTTCATTTTTGATACTGGTAATTTGGTTTTCTTCTTTCATTTCTTTTTTTAATCATATTAATCAAAGTTCAATAATTTAATTGTTTTTCATAAAGCCATTTCTTAATTTTATTTATTAGTTCAACAGTTGTCTTAATTACAATTTTAGTCATCTCTTTTTTTGCTTTTCAGTATTTCTAATTTAATATTAAATTGAGGATTTTTAATTTGTTTTTTTTTCCTTGCTTTTTCAGTTGCCTGCCCAATTCATCGATCTCCTCTTTCTCTGTTTTATTCGTGTAAAAGTTCAGAGATATAAATCTCCCCATAAGAACCACTTTGGCTGCATCCCATGTGTTTTGGTATGCTGTTTCCCTATTGTCATTCTCTTAAATGAATATATTTTAAATTATTATATGTATTTTGCAATTAATTAATTTTTCCTTTGGTTTACGACATTCAGTTCCTAAAGTTTTTGAGTTTCAACATTTCTCCCACTCACTCTCCTTCCTTCTCCCCACCCAAGACAGCATGCAAAGCAATATAAGTTCTACATATACCTTCACATTAAAAATATTTTCAAAATAGTCGAGTAGTTAAGCAGAACTATAGCCAATGGGATGAATCATGAGAAAGAAGAAAAAAAAAAGAAACAAAAACTAAGCAGAAAAAGGAGAGAGAGACAGAGTGGAAGAGAGAGAGAGAGACAGAGAGAGAGAGAGAGAGAGAGAGAGAGAGAGAGAGAGAGAGAGAGAGCATGCAAATAGCTTGCTTCAATCATCATTCAGACTCTTTAATTCTTTCTTTGGATATGAGTGACATTTTCCATCATGAATCTTTTAGAGTTGTCTTAGAACCTTGCATTCCTGAGAAGAGCCAAGTCTATAAAAGTTATTCATCCAGATACTGTGTGTCTGTAATCATGTGTAATGTTCTCCTGGTTCTGATCCCCTCACTCAACAACAGTTATATAAGTCTTTCCAAGCTATTATGAAGTCTGTCTGCTCATTATTTCTTATAACACAATAGTACTCCATCACATTTATATACTAGAACTTGTTTAGCCATTCTCCTACCAATGGGCATCCCCTTGATTTCCAATTCTTTCCTGCAACAAAAAGAGCTGCAATAAATATTTTGAATGTATGTATCCCTTTCCAACTGATTTGGTCTCTTTGAGATACAGCCTTAGAAGTGGTACTGGAGGGTCAAAGGATATGCACATTTTTATAGCCCTTTGGACAAAGTTACAAATTGCTCTCCAGAATGGTTGCACCAGTTCATGACTCCAGCAACAATGCATTAAAGGTCCATAGATGTATCTCAGAAAACAGCTTCACAAAACCTTGAAGCTTGGAGTAGTGCTCCCTCCACCCTGGAATCAGAGTGCTATATTAACAAAGAGTCAAAAGTCAGCTGATAGACTGGGAAAATGAGCAAGCAGCAGAAACAAATTCTGACCAGAGAAAGTTAAAATAACGAAGATCAAAAACACAGATTCAGAAGAAAATAACAAAGTCAAAACTCTAAATCCAAAGCCTCTATTAAAATATGAATTTGCCTCAGGCCATGGAAGAGCATATAAAAGGATTTTGTGAATCAATTAAGAGAGATTTAAAATGGCAAGAGAAATGATAGTAATGTGAGAGATTCATGAAAAAAATGATTCAACGGCTTGGTAAAGGAGACACACGGAGAAATAGAAAAGATACAGAAGAAAGTAACACTTTAAAATACAGACTATGGACATCTAGGAACCAAGTGGGTGGAGTTAATAGTAAATCTCTTTAACTCTCCCTTATTGGTATCTGAAAAATAAAACATAACTCAACAGAAAATAGTGCTCCTGGAAAAACCTTTGAACAGCAGAGCCAGCATAGAGGTTGCATGGAGCAGTTTTGTGGTCCAGGAGACAAAGAGGTTCAGTAAAAAAAGGTCTTAATCACTTGGGTAAAGAGAACACATTCTAGGAGAGGAACAATTCCAGAAAAAAAACAGAAGGAAACCCCACTTCAGAAATCCAGGAGGGGGTCCTGAGCCACAGGGTGGTGGAACATTCAAATATCTTCACCAGAATCACCCTCATGTCTTAACATAGCCAGGGAAACCAGCAGATTCCAGTTCATTGAACCACAATTTGTTTCAGCACAGACCCAGGTGGACAAGCATCCGTCCCACAGAGGCTTGACTCCCCCAGGCTCTGACACAGTCCCAGGAAGGCAGGCATTCTTCAGCAACAGACTTCCATGTCTTCAGCCCAGGCAAGAGCAGGCAGGTTTCCTCCAGTGGCTTGATACCCATCTGCTTTAGTATAGACCCAGAGAAACACAGAAAAATCCCACCTGGCCTCATCATATGACAAAAATCACCACTAGGCCACCAGCTCAGCACCCAGTAAGTGACCAGACCCCTACAGCCTCGAGGTACCAGCACCTGAGGACCCAAAACCAGTAACAAGGGACTTGGCTCCCAGCACAAGAAGCTAGGGACAGTGCCCCCAGTGCTCCTGCATGTGAGATCAAATGTGAAAGCCATGAAAAAGGCCAAAAAGATGAACAAGAAGTAAAAATGACCTTTGAAAATTACTATAGTGAAAGGGAACATCAAACTCAGAGTAATTGTAAATATATCTACACCAAAAACCTGAAAGGGGAATAACAATTGGTCTCAAGACCAAAAAGCCTTTTTGGAAGAGATCAAGAAGGATTTTAAAGCAAAGAAGAAAGGTAGAAGAAAAACTGGGAAAAGAAATGAGAGATATGCAAGAGAATAAACAATTTGGAAAAAGGACAAGAAGTGATTGTAGAAAACAATATATTTAAAAATACAATTTTCAAAATGGAAAAGGAGGTACAAAAGTTAACTGTGATAACGATTTGTTGAAAAATTAGAATTGGACAAGCAGAAGCTAGTGAGTCTATAAGACATTAAGAATCAGTTAAACACAATCAAAAGAGTGAAAAAAAAAACATACAATACTTCATTGCAAAAACAACTGACCTGGAAAATAGATCCAGGAGAGATAATTTAAGAATTAATGGTCTACCTGAAAGCCATGACCAAGAAAAGAGTCTTGACAATATCTTTCATGATATCATCAAGAAGCAGCCAAAAAAGCTAATTAGATATTGAGTTGCACTAAGAGAGGCATAGCTTTCAAGAATACAGAGGGATAGTGCTACTATAGAGTCTGCCCTTGTCGGACTTCCTCTGAAGTATTGTATACAATTCTAGGTACCACAGTTTAACTCAAATATTGACAAGCTAGTAAATATCCAGAAGAAAACAACAGTACTGTGAAAGATCTTTGTTCCACATCACATCAGTCAGTTAATAAACATTTATTGAATGTCGAGAAAAAGAAATCATCAAGGAAAATTTCCCTGATGTCCTAGAAACAGAGGGTAAAAAATCTGGATGAAAAAAATTTAAATAATATATTAATAGATTACAGCCACTTTTATCTCAAGAAGAATAAACTATAGCCAGGTAGGATTTATATGAGAAAAGCAGGGCTGGTTCAGTATTAGGAAAAATATCAGCATAATTTTCCATATCAACAACAAAACTAACAGAAAACATATGATTATTTCTATAGATACAAAAAAAGCTTTTGTCAAAATACAGTACCCAATCTTATTAAAAACAGTAGGGAGCAGAAGAATAAATGCAGTCTTCCTTAAAATGATAGGTAGCATCTATCTAAAATCGTCAGCAAGCTTTCTATATAATGGAGATAAGCTAGAAGCATTTCCAATAAAAATGAGCAGAAACAAGAATGTGCACTATCACCACTGTTATTCAATATACTACTAGAAATGGTAGCATTAGCAAGAAGAGAAGAAAAAAGAAATCAAAGGAATTGGAATAGGCAAAGAAGAAACAAAGCTATTCTTGTTTGCAGGTGATATGATGGTATATTTAGAAAATCAACTAAAAACTACTTGAAGTAATTAAGGACTTAAGGAAAGTTGCACGACATAAAATATATCAATACAAATCAAAGACATTTCTTTACATTACTAAGAAAGCCTAAAAGCTTTAGAAAAATAAATAATAATTGTAGACACTAAAATATTTGGTAGTCTACCTGCCAAGACAAAGCCAAGAAGTATATGTACACCATTAGAAAATACTTTTCACACTAATAAAATCAGATCTAAAGAGTTGGAAATGAATCAGTTGTTCAAAGGTAGGCTAAACTAATATAATAAAAATGACTGTTCTACCTTAATTAATATACTTGCTTAGTGCCATACCAAATTTACAATATACATACAAAATATTATTTGATAGAGTTATAAAAATAAAAAAAAATCATCTGGAGGAACGAATGCTCCAAGATATGATAGAAATTAATGAAAACTAATTCAAGGGAAGTAAGCTATCCATAACAGATATACAACTGTGTTATAAAGCAGCAATAATAAAAAGTAATAGTTACTGGCTGTCAGATTGTAACAACAGTGTTGCTAGCAGCTGCTGTGGGGATGAAAGACCAAGAACAAAAATGCACAGAAAAGGATGCTAGCATGATTTCATTGATCTCCTTTTCTAAGGAAAGCAACTTTAAGGGATAAAAAATCTTACTTTAGGGGGGCGGAGCCAAGATGGCGGCTGGGAAGCAGTGACTGCCGTGAGCTCCCCACCAAGTCCCTCGAAAAACCTATAAAAAATGGCTCTGAACCAATTCTAGAGCTGCAGAACCCACAAAGTGGCAGAGGGAACCTTGGCTCCAGCCCAGGACAGCCTGGATGGTCCCACATGGAGCTCCCAGCCCCCAGCTGAGGGGAGCGGAGCTGAGCCCAACACTTATGGGGGAACAGACCAGACGGGGACCTACCAGACCAGGAGACGAGCAGAGAGTGCCCTGGCATCTTGAATTACTGAGCTGTGGCATCCACCAGACCTCTCAACGCACAAAGAGCAAAGACATCAGAGAAGGTTAGTGGGAAAAGCTGCGTGACTGAGTTTGTGGTTTGGCCACTGCCCCTGGGGGTGGGGCAGCTTTAGAACTAGGCTGCAGTTGCTTCTGGCCCCAGGCCCACCTGGTGGGAGGAATTAAGTGGCTTATCAGAGCAGGAGTGAAGAGCCTGCTGAAGATTTAAGCCCAGTCCGGGTAGGGGGTTCCTGGGGAAGGAGGAGTGCTGGTGTGGCAGCGCATCCACCCAAGCTTGGAACATAGAACTCTTTAGTCTATAAGCAGCCATACCCCATTGAAAAATTCAAAGGTTAATTAAG
>JAQQSZ010014511.1:0-11495 GCA_028646595.1 Phalanger gymnotis
TTGCCCTATAAGAAAGGAAGGGAAAAGGGGATGGGAGAGTAGTGGGGTGACAGATGGGAGGGCAGACTGGGGAACAGGGCAACCAGAATATATGCCATCTTGGAGTGGGGGGGAGGGTAGAAATGGGGAGAAAATTTGTAATTCAAAGTTCTGTGAAAATCAATGCTGAAAACTGAATATATTAAATAAAATTTATAAAAATAAAAAAAAAGTTAAAAAATTTAAAAAAAAAGAATCTTCCATTGGACTTCAAAATGTCAACTTCAAAAATGCAAGATGGGAAGATGTGGCCAGAAAGCAGTATGTTTGGGAAAAAAAAGACCTAGGAGAGTTAACGGCCTACAATCTCATTATGAGTTAATGTCGTGATACAATCGTCTAAAATAAGCTTGGGCTGTGTTAAGAAAGATGCAGTATCTTGGCCAAGGAAGAAAGGAGAACGAGAAGCAAAAGAGATCACATCTAAAGTACTGTATTTCAATTCTGGGTACCTTGCTTTAGGAAGAACATTGACACAGGGAAATCTAGCTCTTGAGTGGCCTTGACTTCATGCCATGAGGATCAGTTTAAAGGAAGTGGAGATGTTTAGACTAGAAAAGAGAAGACTTGGGATAGGGAGTTAGACTTCTGTCTCCAAGTCCTCAAAGAGCTACTATGTGATACGAATGAATTCCATATCTAATTCCCCTTTCTCTCCTGACCTCCAGTCCCACGTTACCAACAACCTACGAAACCTCTCTTGGATTTCTTGCCAATGTGCTGAAAAGTAAATTAATAATCTTTTTCCTAAAACCTCTCTTTGCAAATTCTCTAATTCTATATGCCATTTTTCCAGTTGTCTAGGTTCAAATTTTCAGTCATCTTCAGTCAACTAACTCCTGTACTTAATCAGCTGTTGAGATCTGTTGAGGCAGCCTTCCTAATCTCCTTCACATATCCTCTTCATTCACTCACAATGACAGCACCACCATAGCTGAGATTCTACGGCTTCTGTGACAGACTCTTGTGGGCATTTCCAAATCTGAGCTCCCCCTTCCTCTACTTTTTACATTCTCTAATCTAGCATTCACGAATCTGGCAAAACACAATTTGTAACACACAAAACTGAATGATTCCTCCAACGTTTATAAGATAAAACAGATCTCCTTAGCTTGATATGTGAGGACCTCTACAATCTAGCTTCAACCTAGATTTGCAATGCCATTTCATTTCAATCATCTTTATGCCCTCTACAATTCTAAGCAAATTAATGTAAGCCATTCCTTCATCTTACTCTGTCTTTCCCCGTGTTTGTATAGATTATCACCAAGACCCAGAATGTATTTCCCTCCCTATCTATGTCTGTGAAAGACTTAGTTCAAATACTACCTCTTCCATTAAACCTATTCTAAGACTCATTCCACATTACATACTTACAAAAAGTTGTTTAAATTCCTACTTCGCCCATATCACATCTTATTTTATACCACAATAACTGGTATGGTCATGTTATAATCTCTGTCAGACTGTAAAATCTTCAAGAAGAACTGTGTGACTTCACCATTTCTGCATCCCCAGTGCTTGGATATAACCATATCCTTGGATACTAGGTATGTAACTAATGTTTGTTGAATGAAATTTCATCTCTCTGCTTGTGTGCTTCTCTCTGCTCATGTTTGTGTTTGTGTCTCTGCCTCTCATTCTATACACCTTTCCTAGTGGTGCCCTTTTCCCACTGTGTCCTTCTATCTTTCCCTTGTAAAGGCCTGTCTCAGCTTGGGAAAAGTAAAATGGGTTAGGCTGAGAGATCACTTGTGGTTACTTTTAATTATTTTCTATCACACGTAAAATGCAGCACATTTGCCAAAGGCAGGCAGCAATCGATGGTGTACTCAGAAAGAAGATACAGTCAGAGAGATTGGTACCTTCCTACGATATTAACTACGACTCATCAAAAATGTTGACACAGCCTATGACAATTATAAATTCAGTCCTTACATTTCTGTAGCTGGGTATAGCACAATTTTGATAGCTGGTTCTCCGGGGAATCTTTTGTTTGTTTATTTGTTTATTATATTTTATTATGGCCAAAGAACACATGCTCTAACTGAGGGGAGTCCAACTTCTGCCCAGACCAAAGCTGCCAGGATACTAGAGAGCAAAAGGAGAAATATATTTAGGAAACTTTTATAACGTTTCAATTTTGCAATCTGCATGTTTGTCTGGGCCCCATACCCCTATGCAATAAGGAATGTGGAGTGTAGGCATATTTTTGTAGAAATTTTAAAGTAATATCAATTATGTGGTCATATTTTATCACATAAATTCAACACGCCTCCCATAGTGACTATGACCTTGATTATTTCAGTATAGTTTTTCCAATGGGGATAAAGATAGATACTGGACATGTGATTTCACTAATAAAGGAAGTCCTAGACAAGGAAACGCCTTCAACCAATGCAGATCAACACCTTTTTTTTCAACTTGCAGTGTTGGAGAACTGCTTAGAACTCTCAGAGATCAAGCAGCTTGCCCAAGGCCACAGATCCAGTATGTGTCAGAGGCAGGAATGGAGCCAAGCTCTGAGCCAGTTCTCTTATCCTTTATGCCAGGTCTCTCTCTTGGATTTTTCCAAAAACATTTCATGAACATAAATGCCTAGATATTTAATGTTAAGCTCTGGTTGATGGACTGTTATTTATAACCCAGGATTTATTTACAATAGATTTTATGTTCCCTGCCTGATTTTAATTGAAAGTGAATGACAATTTTATATTTCCTTCTTGAACAAGCAAAAAGAACATTAAACAAAATAAGCTCTTGTGGATCAATGGCCTTGGTTAGAATAGCCCTTGTTTAAAAACAAAACAAAACAAAAAAAAAAAAACAAAACAAAAAGGCTTCCCAGATGTTAGGAAGCTAAAATAACAATATTCCCAAAGTTGAATCAATTCAGCACTTCACAGTTTTCAAACCACTCCCACATTCTTCACCATATTTACCTTAAATCCTATGAGGTAGGCAAGTGAGGGAAATTATTAGGCCCATTTTGTGGGTCAGAAAGCTGAGGCTCAGGGAACTTAAGGGACTTGCCTAAGGTCATGTAGTTAATAAATAAAGAAAAAAGAGCTGAACTAGGATTATAATCTGGTCCTTGGGATCATAGACAATGTCAGTGACCAAGTGGAAAAACTGTTTCTCTGGAATCAAAAGACCTGGGATTAAACTTGTTCCTCTGACATGACCCACGTGACCGTGGGCAAGTCACCTAATTTCCTGGGGTCTCAGTGGTCTCCTATGAAAAATGAACAAGTTGGCTTATATGGCCTATAAGGTCCTTCCCAACTCTACATCACTGATCTAATTTAAATTCTTCTGCCTTCAAAGTAAAAATTCAGCTCTTACATGCACTTAAAACAAAAGAGTATGATCAAAATTATTTTATACTTCAAAGAGATGCAAAAATGCTAAAAAGGAAGAGAAAGAGAGACATAGAGAGAAAGCAGGTACAGAGGAGTCACTGTGCAGGAAGAAGATCCAGAATGGTGAAATAGTGAGGTATAGCTGATCTCTCAAGCACAAAATTCCTCCACAAAGATCTAAAATACACACCAGACCAGGTCCTAACTGATAAATCCAAGAAAAAAATCACAGCAAGTTACATTTCTTCCAGCCCAGGTTGACAAAGGGAAGTGAAAGAAAGGTCTGTGGATACTGGGGACTGGATCGAGCCAGGAATATTCTGGACCATTCCAACACAGGGCTGAGAGAGGGCTGATGCAGTGCACCAGGCAAGAAGAGGTTCTGAACCCACAAAGACAGGTTCAACCTTGTGCAAGATGGAGAAACAGGTGTTCCTGACGACAGATCCAATGTGGAACTGAGGGTGAACCTGAGTCTAGGGCTGGTAGTCTACGGTGAGAGGTGGTCCCAGGCGCTGTTGCATAATGAGTCGGGAGCAAGTCTAGAAGTAAGTAGTGGCAGTGTGGCTCAGATGGCAGGAGCGGAGGGGAGTCTCAGCTCCAGCATTCAGCCGAGTCTGAAGCCTGAAGCAGAATAACCATGGCTAGAAACCAAGAATAAAGGGAAACATGCAGTTCTGTCACTCTGACCCAGAATTTTTCATCTGGCTGATGGTAGCTAAGTCCAGTAGTAGTCTACTGGAATTCCAAAGAGAAGCAAGCCCACAAACAGGCAGAACTCAAACCAAGATGGTAGTAATCAGACTCCACTTCTGGATCAGAACAGTTTGGGAGCACTAAAAAGATGCAGGTCTTCAGTCTAAACTGTCACTGAGATCCTGGAAAAACATAGTCCTCCAAGAAAGAAGCAGTAGGATCTAAGAGGTCACAAACTCAGCTTGGATATTCTTTCTATGAGTGTGCAGAGTCCAGCCCTAACAACAAATACAAAGTCAGGAAGTGGGTTAAAGGAATGAATAAAGAAAAATAAAACAAAAAAGAATATTGCCATAAAGAGATATTATGGTGACAAAGACGTTCAGACAAAAACTAAGAAGGCAATGGCTTCAAAACAACTATAAGCAAAGCCTCAAATTAAAACACAGCTGGGGCACAAGCCGAACTAGAATTCCCGAAAGAGAAGCAAAAGTTAAAAAAAAGGAAAAAAGCTAAAAATTTATTTGTAAATGAAATGAGAACATTTGATTTAAAAAATGAAAAAGAAATGAAAGCTATGGAAGAAATAATTTGAAGTAGAATTAGCAACTTGGCACAAGAAACATAAAACTTCACCCAAGCAACAAATTCTCTGAAAATGGCAACTGACCAAAAAGAAGTTAATGATTCCATGTGAAAAAAAAAACAGCAAAACAGTCAAAAGGCTGGGGAAAAATATCTCACAGCAAAGATAATTAACCTGGAAAACAAGTCAAAGCGAGATAATTTTAAAATTGTTGTACTATCTGAGATCCATGACCAGAAAAAGAGCCTGGACAACCTATCTCAGATAAGTCCTAAAAGAAAACTTAGGGCAAGGTGGAAATAGAAAGAGTCCGCCGGCAGCCTCTTGAGGGAAATTCTAAAATGAAAACTCCCAAGAACACCATGTGATATCCAGAGCTTCACGGTCAAACAAAAAATACCGTAAGCAGCCAGAAAGAAAGAATTCCAGTACTGAGGAGCCACAATCAGGATCACACAAGAATTAGCAGCCGCTGTTATGGAGAAGATAACTTGTGTTGGGATATCCCAGAAATCAGAAGCTAACAGCAATAAACAACTCTGAGAGTTTGCAGAATTCTGATCAACAAAAAGACCAGAGCAAATCAGGAGGATGGTGATGAGGCACACTACCTACCTCCTGAACAAGGAGGAAACGGACTAAGGATACAGAATAAAACATGTTTTTTGTCATGGAAAATGCAGCAATTTGTTTTGCGTTATAACATTTTTACAAGGATTGTGTTTTTCTTTTTTTTAAAGTGTGTAGGAAATGAGAGAGATTTTTGTTAATTAAAATTAATTTAATTAAAAACATAAATACAACAATTTTATGTGAGTTAAGAAAACACTAGATAAGAGCATTTGACAGAGTTTTAACAGCAGGCTAAGAAAAGAGGAGTCACTGTGAGTTTCACACTAGAGTTATATCAAGCATTTATCTAAAGGAAGAGAGATTTTTCTGGAAGTTCTGCGAGCCAATAGTTGGAAGGATAAACTTTAAATAAAAGTTAAACATTTTAAAGGTTGAAGAAACAAAGAAAAAGGAGTGAGTCAAGTGACATGGCCTCAGGAACAGAGGATAACATCTACAGAGAACATAGTTAACATATTATATATGAATGTTTCAAAGGTAAGTTTGAGGCATAATTCATGCATGTGAATATTTTCCTAAGTGAATTAACTATTTTTAGGATGAAGATATCAAGGGAGCTGGATGAACCAGTAGAAAAAGTGCTGGACCTGGAATCAGGAAATCTGAATTCAAATTTGGCCTTAGATCCTCACGAGTGTTGAGACTATTGGCAAGAGACTTAACTTCAGTCTGCCTCAGATTCCTCATCTATACAATAGAGAGAATAACAGTGTCTGCTTCCTAGGATTGTTGTGAAGATAAATGGGTATTTGGAAAGTAACGTGCAAACTGTAAAGTGTTATATAAAAGCTACTACTATTATTAAGCATTTTTCAACTTCTAGATGATATTACTACCTGGTTTATAGTTTTCTCTTGCAACTCTCAATTCTTTAGGGTCATCAGCACTCAAAGTGATAACTCACCTGACTCCTTTACATCACAGTTTTTTCCCTTTGAGGACTCAACTGACCTTAATCTCTAATCCACATTAATCACACACCAAGATGACTATATCCTGAAATAAATCATCACTTAGCACTGGTTTCCTTCTATGACTTCAAATTTAGGGCTTCTTCTCTATGGCTGCAACCTTCCTACTATCCTTACTTCTAATTAATTTGAACTTAGTGAACAAACTTCTTCAGGCTGAATGAGAATTTTAGTTGTTTTGTGTATCTGTTTTCACCAAGTATTAGCTATCAGGGATCCATGGTCAGCTATTCTATACCCTGCCCCACCCCAACCCCCGCCTGCCACTACCTTAACTCTACCTTGCCATTATTCCAGTCCTCCTTTTGTCCCCAGTATCTACTGTTCAATGGCTATAGAATGTCTGAAGGCAAATTCAGAACCATTTTTTTCTGACCACTCTTTCCTTGACTCTTTTCTTACGTATGTAGTCTAGTATCTATACTGTAAGTTTTCTCAGTGTAACACTGACTCTGTTACACACTCTTTACACTTCTCCTGAGAGGACTGATCCACTCTTTTTCTTTTTAACAGCTTTGATTATCACATCTCTAAGGAGGGGAGGGAGAAGGGCAGGGCAAAGGATGGAAAGGAAAGAAAGGGAAGGGAATTTATCAGGTCTCCCAGACGCCAGGCCCAATACTCTATACATTGTACCACCTAGCTGCCTCTAAAATATGAGTATCCTAACTCTAAATGGTGTTTCATTTCTTCTACCAAGAGGCACAGTATGCTGAGGTTGAAAATCTTAGGAGAAGGCAGAGATTTTGGTGGCGACAATCAGTGCATAAACATGAGGGAAAATGACTCTGTGTGGAATAGCTGGAGAGGAACCTAGAGGATTTTAAATAGAACGTTTGGCTCTGGGGAAATAAGGAAGAGTAAGGATTTGGATTTGTTATGTATGAGCTGTGGGGCTCCTATTAGTAATGTTTATGGAATAATAATAGCATTTTTGGAGACCATGATAAAGTTCTGGCAGGTATAAATATCTGACTGACATAGTTTGCAGTCCCAGCCTTTTTGATATGGAGTGGGACGGAGAGGGGGAACTGAAGCAGGGAAAGGGCCCTGACAACAAAAGCAGCATTTGGCTATAACAGTTCATGTGTATATGTGTGTATTAGAGGGCTGAGTTCAAAACACTTCAACATTCTATAACTCCTGCCAACACACAGCTGAATCTTCCTAAAATATTTGCTTAGATCTTGTCACTTCTCTGTTTAAAATCCTTTAAAGAGCATATCCTGGTGGATAACATAAAAATTTTGTAGCTTAGTAATCAAAGTTAGCCAAAATATGCTTTTACTTCCCTAATTCCCATTTCTCCAAAACAACTCTATTTACAACAAGGCTGATCCACTATTCCCCTAATAAGCCATGAACATTTCAACCTTCTTACTTTTGTTCATGCTGTTTCCCTCGTACAAAATTCTCTCCTTTCTCCTCTGTAAGGCATGAGACCAGTTTAAGTCCTACTTCCTCCTTAAATCTTTCTCAAACCTCTTCAGCTTGTATTGGAATATTATCACTGCCTGATATTAATTTTGACACTGAATTATTATATATATATATACACACATACATATATATATACATATAATGAATGTATATGTATATGTGTACACACACATATATACATATATATGCATATATATATATATATAAAATGTTTGTTAAATGAATGATTAAGATTCCTATAATTTTAATGAGAGGGTCTAAGAATACTATTCACTGATCAGGCTATGATTAAGAATTGGGCTCACTGCTTCTTTTAGTTAATTATTTGGCACAAAGTTCAAAAGAAAACGAGTTCTCTCCCAGTACACTAATTCAACAGAAAAGTTCCACTATGCACTTTACATAGTGCCCTTTTATACAGAAAGAGAATTGAATTTAAAGTTCCGTTATACTGAGAACACTTATTTTCTTAAAGCCTGAATGGACCATCTTGATGTGCATTAAGCTCCCTGGATTTTAATAAGAGGCTGGGTAGCCCTTTGTCGGGGGTGCAATGGATGAGGGTTTTTACTGGATGCCTTCTAAGATACTTTCCATCTCTAAGATTCTGGGAGAGTTAGTACGGCATACAACAAAGAGCTTTAGAAAGGGAGCCAAGAGACATTTGGGTTCAAATGCAAGAATTCTCAGCTGTGTGACTATTAACAACTCTATGAATGTCAGTTTTCTCATCTATAAGATGAGCACAATAATATTTGTTGTACCAAACTCACAGGGTGATTGTGAGGATGAGGCAAAAATACTTCGTAAATCTTAACACTCCATATAAATGCCACCTATTGTTATTAAGAGGGAAAGAATACAGACTTACTAGTCTAGATTTTGTAAGATTTTCAAGGCTCTTATCCAAGGGATCAGGCTACAACTTCTGAAGAGTGGGCAGCTATCTCTCTTTGGTGGAACAATGATGATGTTGACAAAGATCTGTCAAATCTAATAACAAATATATAATTCTAATGATTCCTATAGGAGTGAATGCCATCACCATGAGAGATTGAGAAATGGCCTGAAGAAGATGATTTTGAAATCCTGAGCAGAAGACAGTTTTTTTTCTTCTACCCTTGCTACTGATTAAAGTTATGTGCCTCAGAAGAGAAAAGGGAGAAATGAACATTGAACACCTTCTTTAAAAGCCAGGGGCAGGATAAAAATGATAGTGAAATAATTGGGGTTTTTTTTACAATCTCTTTAAAACCCTAAACTTAAAAAAAGTAATTATGTACCAGATACATACAAGCTGATTCCACAAGAAAGCAATTCCTCTCCCTCTAACACAGATACATAAGGTAGAAAACAAACAAAAAGCATGAATTAACACTAGAGAACTTAACTACTTAGATCTCTAACTCAGCATACCCCTCCCCAAAACAAGCTCTCATATCAATGAGCATAAAAAAACTTTAAAAAGTTTAGGGAATCCATTGTGGAGGTGGCTCAGCCCAAACACACTTCACCCTTAACCCCATCCGTTAAAAAATAGTACACACAGAGGCAGATTCTGCCCAACCACATGAAGGAAAGGAAGGCAGATGAAGGCAACTGACTAAGTTAGAAATATGCTGGTTTTCAGAGCTAGAATCTAAAGGGGAGCAGAGCATGGAACTCTAAGGAAAGGGGGCTGGGAAACCAGCCAGGAGTTACTCTTCTCCTGTTGGATATTATTAAGAGCAGAGATCCGGTCCAGTTAGCTATCACTTCACTTAATGCAAGAAATGTGAGGCCATCCAAGAGCCCATGCCTGGAGTACTGCACGATCACGGAAGGAGGGAGGTTAAAGAGAGAAGGGCAAGAAATACAGGTTGTTGTATGTTTGTCCTTCGTTTTTGAAGAGGAGGATGACATCAAGGAAATGATGACATGACTTGCAGTTGACTTGTATTAGAGTTAGGGAGGGCTGTGCAAGGTCACCGGCCTCACTTTCTCCTCCGGAGCCATCTGAATCCAGTGACCAGATATTCATCAGGATGACTGGAGATGACCAAGATGCAATGGGAGACCCTGGCCCTTAAAAGAACAGCTCAAAGACAAGAGCAGGAGACAAAAATTTGAATAAAAGCCTAGCTCACTGGCAGATAAGCCAACAGATGATCCTAAACACAAGAAGAGTAAGAGGCAAAATGAAAATACTTTAAACAAATTATTACAATATCAATAAAAGTGAAACAATATTGCCTGGTAAAGGACAAAATCCTGTGGATTTCCCAGAAATCATGGAACAATAAGAAATTCCAGAATGATTCAAAAGAGAAATAAATGTTACAAAAGAAGCAATTAAGAAAGAATTAAGGTCAGTCCCTAGAGCTCTAAATGCAAAATTTAAGAACATAGTATAGTAGGAAAAACCGAATGTACGACAGAGGAATCTATCCAATGTAGAAGCCATGTGAGAGAGAATAACATTTGAAAGACAAATTTGTGGAAATGCAAGAAAATTTGGCAGAAGATAAGCAAAAGATTACTTTAAAATATATGAATTTTATACGAGACAAGAGACTGACCTTGAAGACAATGGTACAGAAAGAAATTAAGTATTACAGGTTTCCTAGAGGAACATTACAAATCAAAAAATCTAAATACCACAATGAACTAAAAGAAAACTGTCTAGAATTTTAAAATATCGACAACCAAAGATAAAATGAGAGAATCCACATCACCAAAATAAAAATATCAAGCACATCAAACTTCAAGACATGTAGTGGCGACTCTTAAGAATTTCAATGACACATAACTAAATTTTTAAGTGGCAAGAAAAAACTTCAAATTTGAAGGAAAGGCAATTCAAATAACATACGATTATTCCCCATTCAAGAGAAATCAGAGGAAAGAGTGGAACAGTATATTCCACAAAGCAAAGGCCCTCAAACTGAAACACAAAATGACATCCTGAAAACTGAGCCATTATAGTAAGCAGGGAAAAGATGGATGTTCAACTCCCCCACTTCAAAAAAAAAAAAGAGGCATGAGAGATTCTTGTAGGTTAAAAAAAAACTCACAAGAGTATAACATGTCACTTGCAAGAAAGGTAAATAAACATAATTATCAAGAAAAGTCTAAACAATTATCTCATGCTTAAAAGTGGTTATTTTTTAAAGAGGAAGTATGAACTGTGGGGGTAACAGAAAGAACAAAAAAGTACCATCAAAGGACAGATGGCCTACGGGGCTAAAAACTGAAGAGGAAATTAAAGAATCAGGAGAAGTTACAGTAGAAGTGTTGAACAGAGCATCTTTTGAGACCCCTAGAACTAATGTCTTTTGTGAGAGTGAACAAGACAAGTGGGAGTTTCATAAATGAAGAGTGAAGGTGGAAGACAGAGGAGAACAAGAAATGCACCCCTACTAAGTCTATGAGTAAACAGTGAAAGGATGGCAATTTCTCTATTCTTTTCACAAGAGGAGGGTCTTAGGCAGAATAAAAGCAGCATAAATTAATGAAAAACTTAGCTATTTATCTCCTTTTATGAGATGAATCTTGTCCTAATACTTAAACTAGAATAATAAAAAGCAAAGAAGGGGGCGGAGCCAAGATGGCGACTGGAAAGCAGTAACTGGCGTGAGCTCCCCTCCAAGTCCCTCCAAAAACCTATGAAAAAATGGCTCTGAACCAATTCTAGAACTACAGAACCCACAAAGGGGCAGAGGGAAGCAGGAATCCAGCCCAGGTCTGCCTGGATGGTCTCGGGGTAAGGTCTGTCCCGAACAGAACTCC
>JAQQSZ010014512.1:0-11495 GCA_028646595.1 Phalanger gymnotis
TATTCACCACTCGAACTCCTGGGTCCACACAGGGGTCGGCTCTGCTTCGGATTTTTTTCCGGCTATAGTTTTGTCGCCTCTCCTCGCAGCCAAGCCTCTGGCGTTCTCAAGTCAACGACTAGAGACCAGAGTCCAGAGACCCATTGCTTCCCGAATTGGCCCCTTTTAAGTCTTTAATCTACGCCCACAGGGGTTTCACCCCTGATAGGGCTTTGGGCCTGGGGCTTAGCGTTTAACAGGTGAAAGTACTTTCACCATAAACAAAAGCCAAACTCCTCAAGGGCACCGTTAAACTAAGCCCATTTTGCCTTACTGGCACAGCACCGAGGATCCGAAGGAAGGCAGACAACAGGCCTGGCTCTCAAGAAGCTCAGCCAAATGGGCAAACCACCCTGCAAAAGATGGTGCAGAGGACAGAGCAGTGGAACAGCAATACCTAACAGAGGGAAGACAGGCTTCAGCTGGGACTAAGAGGAGGCCGGGAACGCTCTCCATCCTCTGCCCTGATTCCGGGCCTCCCCAGCCTCCTCTTACAGAAAGCCTTCCCCGACCCTTCTTCTTCCCAGTGCTTTCCCCCTCCAAATCATTTCCTATTTATCCTATCACTTGCTTCATATATATTTGTTCGCATGCTGTCTCCCCTGTTAGACTGCAAGGGACTGCCTTCTGCCTGGCAAGCCTGATTCACTGACAGAGAGGAAGAGAACTCCAGGCTTGGGGGCAGCCAGTGAAAAGGCCGGGAACTGGGAGATGGGATGTCTTGCTGGAGGAAAGGCAAGGAGACTAGGGTCTCAGGATCACAGAGTATGTGGAGGATGGGGAGGAGGAAGAAGGTGGAAGAAGGCTGGGATGAGGAGGAAAGGCTTTGAACACCACAGGATTTCTGTCTGATCCTGGAGATGACAGGGAGCCCTCGGAGTCTGACCGCCCATGACCTAGGTTCGGACATTTACTTTAAAAAACTAAACAGATACTTTTCAAGCCAAACATCCACCAACTTCAAAGGACGTTCCAGGTGGTGGATCCCACACGGCACTAACAAATATTGTGAAAACTCCAACTCCAATGCCATCTGCCTTCATCCAGAAATCCCGAGGATTTTACATAACTTGTGTGATAGGGGACAGGAAAGGAATGGGGAAATGAAATGCACAATTCTCTCTTTAGGCAAGAAATGGGCTTGTTTTTTCCCTATCCAGGAGAATGAACCAAAAGCCAAAGACATTCGCCTGAAATTTCTTCTGTCTTTCTCTCATCCATCAAACAGCCGCAAGGCTATCAGGGAAGGAGCCACCATGGTGAAGGAACCCTGCACAAGCCTGTGACAACTGTCCCCAAAGCTCAGACACCTGTGGTTTGGGGATTGAGGACAGTGGTTAAGAAGTGACGACAGCTGTTCCACTCAACATCTAAAGAAGAAACAGGCAGCTCCTAGTATGGGAGAGGAGTAGAGAAGGGAAGGGAAAGTCAGGGAGAAGCAAGGACAAATTCCCCAGAGAAGACAAGACTTTCCCAGCACCCCAAGGGCTGGCCAGGGAATCATGCACCTGGACTCCAAAGCCAGACTAACTGTACCCTCAAGCCTTTGGCACATGGGCCAAGCAGAGGAGATCAGCAAGCCCCCAATCATGTTGCATAGGGCTGTCAGTCAGGTGTATAGTTCAAGGTGTCAGAATGACCTAAAAAGTCTACAAGCTCCCCTGAGCAACCTAGAAATCACAAGGGGTCAGAAGGAGGCTGAGCTTTGGCAGAAAAACAACCAGAGTTGGTCCATTTTGCCCGCTCACTCCCTATTAGTCAACTCTGTAAAGGCAGAAGCCGCTCTCCAGGATCCATAACTGTTAGCAAAGCTAAGAGCCAGCAGACTCCAACAGCACTTATTAAGCAATTATCTCATGCTGGGCACCAAAGTCCCTAGCCTCAAGCAGGGAGAAACCATGTCCACACATAATTAAAGAAAACATTCCAAGCAAACAGAATCTGCTCTTGGTGGGGGAGAGGGATCGAGATCAGGAAAGGCCTGAGTCGTGAGGGCGAACGTCACGTACAGACAGCAGCGAGGCAGGCAGCCCATGAATGGGCACAGTGTGGAACAAGCCAGGAAAGGAAGCTCAGGGCCAGACAACGAAGGTTTTGAAAGGGCCAACAAGTGGGCTGGCACTCTCTCCTAGAAACAGTAAGAAGGCCCTGGAGGGGCCTGAACGGGGAGCTCGATGACAGTCTCGAGGTGGGATTTGGGGGATGGCTGAGAGATCCCAGAGACACTAAGCCCAAGTCAGAGGACTGTGCCCCAGAACAGGTGGGAAGTGCTAAGGGCCTGCACAAGGGTAGGGGACACTCCTCCTCAGAGACTTGAATCCCCTAGCCCCCAGGGCTCCGAAGGCCAGTGCCCTGGTCAATGAGATTCAAAGGACTATCAATCTCACGCTGGCAGGGAAGAGAACAAGCCTTTACATTGCACCTACTGTGCACCCGGCCCTGGGCCAAGTAAGAACTTCGCCAATACCCCTTTGGTCCTCACAACAACCCACTGCTATTCCCATTTTACAGCTAAGAAAACAGGCAGACAATGGTGAGCGACCCAGCTGGGAAGCGTCGGAGGCCCAATCGGAACCAATGGCTTCCTGATTCCAGGTCCAGGGGATCTTGAAGACCTCCAGCGTGGATCTCTTCATTTTAACCAGGAGGAGGAGTCCCACAGAGACGAAGTGACTGGCCCAAGGTGACACCCACTGCTCCCCAGCACTGGCCCATCCAACTGCAATCACCGTTCTCCAAGCCTCTTACCCACTCATCTATGGCACACGGGTTCTTGACAGGGCTGGAATCAGCCTCAAAGCACACAGAAAGGGACCAAAATAAATTCATGTTCTATTCATTCATATCATATTCACCTGGGCCCTCAATGCAGCAAAGTCACCTTTCTCTGTCTCCTCCCAGGAATGATTTCCAAGTTTTCTTCCGTCCTCCCTCCACCCCACTCACAGCTAAGAGCCTCACTGGCCTCTTATTAGCTGAGGTTATCCACAATAAGCTCCCTCTGCCTTCCCTTCACCTCAGAACACCTTGACATCATCTCTTGTGCTCTCCTTTCCCCTCAATCTCTGATCAAGGGGTAGTGCTCTCTGCTCCAGTGAGTCCAGTCAGGAATCAACAGCTCCACAGTCCAGAGACATCTTACCTTCACTATATGCAAACCTGGTTCTTTGCCCTCTTCCTATCTGGCCCATTTCTGCTCGAAGCTCGCCAGCCTCTCTGGGGCCCCTCACTCTCCACCATCCATCCCACGTTCACAGTCACCACCCTTCACCATTTCTAGCCCTCTGCGTCTCTGTACCGGCCTCATCACTCAGACTCCTAACTGGCCTCACAGAGCCCATCTGGACCTTTAGGAGGTAGCTCTGGCACAATTCTCCACAGGAGGCCCAACTTTATCTTGTGTCCCTGTTCTTTCATCAGAACACCAGTGAAAGGAGAGGTGGAGAGACAAGTGATGAGAACTGGGGGCAAGGCGGGTGGGATTCAAGAATGAGAACCTGCGTTTGCAGGCACAGTGCTGCCTTTATCAGAAAGGGTCAGGTTAGGAAAGGAAGAAGCCGGAGAGGCAATCACAGTTCTGTTGGGGCCCTAGGGCAGGCTCCAACTGGCAATGTGGGCCTGGAGCTCAGGCAAGACAGCAGGGCTGGATGCAGAATGGGACCGGGTGTCTGCAAAGGGAGAGCACCTGGACTGAGAGAGCGGATGAGATCCCTCAGCAAGAGTGTGCAGAGAAGACAAGGAAGTCCGGGGCAGAAGGGAGGGTAAGAACAAAGGGGCAGAGAGGAGGGGGCAGAACGGAGGGGCAGGCCCGCACAGGCGCAAGGACTGGGAGCCAGTGAAAGCCACTGAGAAGAAATGCTGAAAAAGGCAACCCTCAGAGCAGAGCCTTGGCGGAGAAAGGAGAGCTGAAAAAGACAGGCTGCGGGCCGGGGCTCCTAAGGAGTCCCTGGGGTCCTTGGGGGGAAAGGAAGGGGCAGCCCCATGGGAAGGGCATAGGCGGCGGAATCCCATACAGCACGGGGCAAAGGCAGGCTGAGCCGCTGCCTCTGGGCGCGGGTCCCCGGGAAGGCTCCATTGGGCCAATCGGCGTGGCCGGAGGCTCAGACCAAATGCCGGCCACGGCGGGGAGGCCCCTAGCAAAGTGAGCCCAGAGGCTCCGCGGTCATGAGAAACTGACTGTTGTCTGAGCAAAGTTCCCAGACATGGAACTTCCCGGCGCAAAGGCAACTTTGTAACAAGAGAGTCTGCCCCGTCGGCGGGGGGGCGGGGAGCGGGAAGGGCAACAAAGAGCCTACTGGGTGCCGAGCACGGGCCCGCTCTGCGCTTTACAGCTGGGGAAACTGAGGCAGACCTGCGGCGGAGGGGCCGGCTCGGGGTCACGCAGCTCCTCCCGCCCCTCCCCCACTCCCCCACTCACCGAGTAGCGCGTGGAAGAGGCTGCTCTGGAAGATGCCGATGACGCGCTCGAGGGAGCCCCGCAGCGGCCGGTCGTGTGCGGGGCTCAGTTGCGCGCGGTATTCCTGCAGCAGCCGCAGGGCCCGCTCGGTGTCTGCGGGGACAGGTCGGAAGGGGGGGGGACGGTGAGTGCGCGGCGGGGAACCCTCTCCCCTCCCCCCCAGCCCGCCCCGCCCCCTCCCGCGGCCCGGCATCCCCTCCCCCTCCGGCCCACTCACCTCGCTTCCGCACGGGCATGGCTGGCGCGCGTCGGCCCCGCCTCACGCCCCGAGCGCCATGGCCCGCCCGGCCGGCCGCTCCTCCGGGGCTCCGGGCCCCCCGGGTCCGCCCGCCGCGGCCGCCGCGGCCGCCGCTCCCCTCCTCCGCCTGCGCTCTCGCGCTCTCTCTCTCTCTTTCTCTCTCTCTCTCCCTCTCCCTCTCCCTCTCTCCCTCTCTCTCTCTCTCTCTCACCGCTGCTGCCTCCTCTTCCTCCTCTTCCTCCTCCCCCTCCTCCTCCTCCTCGGGCTCTCCCCTCAAACTTTCCTCCAAGATGGCGGCCCCTGAGCCGGACGGCCGCGCCCCCACGTGACCGCCTTCCCCCGCGCCGCCAGCCAATGGCAAGTGAGCGGGCGGCGGCGCGAGCCTGAGCGGCCCGAACGCTAGGCAGCCCCGGGGAGCGGGGGCGGGGGGGCGGGGGGAGGGGGGGGCGGAAGAGGAGGGCGGGGCCCGGGCGTGGAGGGGGCGGGGCTGGGCCCCCCGCCGAGCGGGGCCGGCGTGCCTTAAAGGGCCCGCTAGCCACAGGTGGCTGCCCCGCCGGCCGGCCTGCAGGCGGGACTGAGCCTCAGGTGGGCTGGGCGCGCCCCGGGGCGGGGCCCGGAGGAGGAGCCGCTGTTGTACCCAAGCCTCTGCTGCTTGTGCGGAGGGCGCTTCCGCTCCTGGAGAGGGGGGGTGTTGGGGGAGGAACACCAAAGAAGCTCCCAGGACCCGGGGTCGGAGCTGGGGGTCGCTTGGGGGACGGCTCCGAGCCCGGGACGGGACAAAACTTTAGCCCCAGGGCTAGAGGCCGTTGAGCAAGGGCCCCCAGGATTACAGAAAAGGAAACTGAGGCCCGTGGCCTGGCCGAGGTCACGCGGTGCTCTCAGCTCCGCAGAATCAAGGTTTTACAGGATGAAATCCCGTCCAGCGGCTGCAGGAAAGATGCTAATTTTGTGATCGTACCCTAAGAACGCCCAGCTGTGAAGAACCCACGGACAAAAGTATTTCGGGCGCTCCTGGAGGCGTGGGCCCCAGGCTGGAGGAGCGCTGTGCCCGGGGTCCCGCTTGGTGAGGGCGCCTGGACCCCTGAGCAGCACTGTCTTGGAGGCACAGCCCCAGGCTGGAGGAGCGCTTGTGCCCGGTGTCTTTGGTCATCCCCGACCCCCCCCCCACCATCTTGGTGAGGATTCTCGGACTCGTGGGTAGCGCTGGCATTTCACGCCATCCTGGACTCCTCCAGCGCCTGGGGCTCTGAGCCCCCTCCCCCACCCGAGCTGGGGAACTGGCCCCTCCTCTGCCCGATAAAAGGCAGCGCTTGGAGACCTTTGGGGAGGGGCCTTCTCCCCAGACCACCCCCTACTTTCTGTAAGGTTCTCAGGGTAGATAAACAGTACCAGCACCCCCTCCTCAAAAGAAAGCTCCGCAGGGAAATTGGATCATTGCAAGGCCAGCCCACCCACAGGTCACAGAGAATGGAAATATCAAGGAAATAGAAGGTCCCAGTGCCAGGAGGGTTGTGGGGAGGAACGGGCTGGGAGTAGGAGGCACCTCACACACCAGGATTGAGGTGACTGGAGCTGGAGTTTTGGATTTGGGCTGAGAGAACCCAAGCCTACCCATTGGGAGGAGCAGGAAAGCACACTGATGCCCATCTTGAATGGATGGATCAAAATCAGACATGTCAAGCCATTTGACCATGTTCTCCATAGGTGGTTCTCATCTGTACCCACGCCATGGACCTCCACGGTGCTGAACCCCGCCCCCGGGCACCCTGGGCTCCAATCCAGCTCCCACTTCGCTTTCCAAACCAGTCACCTTGAAGACCCCCCAAACCTCCACCCCCTTCCTAACTCCCCAGTTATGGACAGTCTCCCCCATTAGAATGTCAGCTTCTTGAGGACAGATGAGGACTGTGTAAAGCTTGTATTTCTATCCCCATTAGCACAGTCCCTGACACGTAATAAATAGCACTTCATAAATGCTTTTTGTCATGCATTGTCTGTCCAATAACATCTCAAGAAGTCATTTCTCAGTGTATCTACATTGTATCCATCTACATCCTCCCTCTTAGACAAGTCTGTCTTTTACTATAGTGAGGAATATGATGCCATATAGTATTTGCATGTTCTCTCCTCCCTTAGATCAGAAGCTCCTTGAGGGCAGGGGCTGTCTCGGACCTCTTTGCACCTTAGCACAATGCCTGGGACACAGTGGACACTTAAGTATCAGGGATAGTCCACTCTACTATGCCAGCCTTCCTGCATCCTCGCAGCTACCCTCCCCAGCACCTGACTAAACTCAGTCCCTGTTGCCACACCACCCATTCTTCCTTGGCTTCAACCTGGTGCAATACCCGCTGCATAGAGAAGGCTCCACTCAGCCTGCCAAGCAGCCTAGCCTCTACCAGGTATGTTGCCTGGGAGTGCTCCCTAATAGGGAAGACTTTGGGGGGAGGGAGCTGATATGTGGGGCCCCATTTCGGGTAGACTCCCTAACTCAGAGCAGAAGTCCCAAGGAAACCCTCATCTCTTAGCACCCAATTGCAAGAGGTAGTCACTATAATGAAGAGAAGACCTTGTGTATTGTGCTGGAGAGATACAAGTCAGAGCCCACCCCAAGCAGCCTCTCCAGTTCCCAGTCAGGTGGCCAATAATTACGATCGGATACAATATATTAGAGAACACACCCGTGGTATGTCGCAGGCAGGGCACAGTGGCAGAACATCCCTGCTTCTCATCCCCACAGCCAATAACAATTGGAATCCAGTTTGTCACCCAGCCTTGGGGATCATCCCAAAGACTTTCTTCGATTTCTTCTGTTTAATATATAGGATAGGCCGGGTCAGGATGTATTATCATGTTGATTTTGCAAATGAAACTGAGGCCTAGAGCAGGCAGCTAAGGTCAGGCATCTGCAGAGCTAGGGAGAGAGGAGCAGCGACTGGATTTCAGGGGGGCTGTCTCCTGTCTCGATCTCTTATTTCTCTGCACCCTGGCTTCCTTTCACCTGGTTGACTTCTCCCTTCCATGGCAATATGTATATGGATATATACATGTGTATGTATGTACGTATGAATAAAGTGCCAGAGAAAAACAAAGCTGAGGATATTCTGACGTTATTGTGGAAAAGGTGTTTGCTGATTTCTTAGCAGTGGAGAAGATTTTGTTAGAAATAAGATAAATCAATTTGCGATTGGTAAATGTTGAAACTATAAAAAAAAAAGTGAAATTCAATTCAGTTCAATTCAATAAGCATATATTAAGCTCCTATCATGTGCTAAGCTCTGTACCAAATGCTGAGAATACAAAGACAAAAATCAAGTCATCTCCTGTCCTCGAAGAGCTTATGATTGTGATAGAAGCCATACGGTCTGGAGGACGTGGCTCAAATCCAACCTCAGAGGCTTCTTAGCTAGGTGGTCTGGGGCAAGTCACCTTGTCTTTTTGTGCCCCCGTGTCCTCATCTATACAATGAGAGGGTTAGATTTGATGGCTTCAGCCTAATTCCTAGGTACCTCTTGGCTCTGAATCCGTGCCCCTCTGAGTTGCTGTGGTATCATTTTGTAATGGAAAAAAAAATTTCATCGAACTTTTCTTTAATGAATCAACATGACTTGGATGAAAAGGGAAGCAATTAATGGATAAAAAGCAAAGGTCTGTGTTATATCAAATATTTCTGGTAAGTGTCTTGTATCTAAGGTACATGAGGTCGAAAGCTTTCATTTCCCCAATGGATAAATGGTCAAAGGGTATGAGTAACAAGTTCTCCAAAAAATTGCAAACTGTTAACAATCGTAAGAAAGGATTCTCTAAATCACTAGGGCATGTAAATCAAAATATCTTTGAGATTCATCTTACACTCGACAGCTTGGCAAAGGTAACAAAAGATGGCAATACTCAGTGTTGGGGAAACACACACAAATGGATTGTCGGTGGACCTGGAAAGCGATCAGCCCATTTTTGGAAAGCAATTTGGAATTATGCAAAGAGAATAAGGAACGAAGAATAATCGACCCTAAACCCACTGCTAGGCATATGCCTCAAAGAAGTCAAAGAGACCAAGAAAGTCCTACCCACACCCACCAAAATATTTATAGCAGCACTTTTCCTGGCAGCAAACAACTGGAAGTTTGGTTGGAAACATGCTCAAATAAATTTAGGTCTGAGAGAAGTTCTCCATATTCCTAATTCACAATTACAGACAGCCAGATCCATCAGAGGTATGAGCTAGGCATGGATGAGACCTTGTGAATCAGTCAACCAACCAAAGGCATTTTACCGAGATATCCTGGCTCAGTTGGAAATACCACTGGGTGAAGTGAAATGATGCCACATGGAATTTTGCTGGGACTGGGTGAAGAAAGTCAGTCATGTCCTATGGGTTTTGTGTAAAATAACAGATTACTTCAAAATCAGGAGGTTTGTAGCATTTGGTGGCACAGGATAGAGTGAAGGCCAGCCAAGTTCCAGAGATGAAACCTCTTGAGGGAGGAGGAGGGGAGGAATTCTCTGACTCCTCTCCCCACCCCACCCCCACTTCCCCATTCTTGTGAATTTTGGAAGATTAGAGGTTTTGGACTCCCAACAGTGTCCCTGGACAATAATGGTTGGTAGCAATGTCTGTATTGGGAGCTGAGGACAAACCAAACCCATCAAGGAAAGACACATTTAAAGCTGCACGAGGATCCCATCAGACAGCTGCAGCATACTGGCGGGAACATCGTGAAGACTAGCGAAGGGGCTTCTGGGAGCCACGAGTTAGCCCCTTTGTCGAGAGCTGAGACCTACTTTCCCTAGGACTTGTGGGAGACCCCTCTTCCAAATGTTTGTTGGGATGGTTGGTACAAATTGTTCTCACTAAGCCGCCTGAGTAAATACCCCTATCTAAAGGCTAACTGGGTTGACTCATTGATAGCAATTGCTAGTCATGGGCGGTGGTGTTGGGAACTCACTGGCAGGGCCTTAGGAGCTACAGTAGTGTTAGCTAAGTTCTAGGGACCTGACTCAGCAGTGAGAATTGAAGGCTGGGAGAGTAACTCAAGAACCCCCACCCCCATGCCATGGTGGCATGTGAATGTACCATAATATTACACTATTAGCAAAGGCAAATATGAAGACTGTAGAGAAAGATGGGAAAACCTAAGAACTGAAGCAAAATGAAGTACATGGAACCCAGAAAACAATAGACCCATGTGTGTTGGTAAGCAACATGGGCTCTTAGCACTTAGTTCAACCAAGTGCCCTTGAAGAGTTTGGCTTTTGTTTCCTTTGAGTAATTCAGTGTATTTCATTGAGCCTTACTAAGTGCTAACCTAACTAACCTATGTGGATGTGAACCTCTCAGGGTGCTAAGGGGAGGGGCTAACTCAAGAGCCAATCATAGAAGCCTAAGTTCTGGTCGTTCAGATGATGTTTGATGACGGCTGAAATGCTTTAAGAAGAGAAGACAGAGCCATTTGCGCAGGGCTCTCACTCCTGGTGGCGTGTGGATACTGCAGGCAGCTGTAGCTAAGAAGCCCTCCAGCTAGTGAACCGAAATGCTGAGGCTTTGTTAAACTCTGGTAACTATGTATTGGGATTTGAATCAGACAAGGTCTGTCTGTTGATGTTTGTACTTTGTTTGTATTTTGCTCTGAAGTTCAGGGTGCTGGTCTTTTCTCCTGAACTAAGTGAATGATATTTGTATGCTGAATTAAAGTAAGCTTGCCACCCCCTTAACGTTGCTGTCCTTAGTACAGCAGATCAAAAGAACCTGTGCTTTTGCAACGTGTTGGCAGCTTTCTGGGTGCTGGTTGTTGACACCCCCACAGAAGATGCTACCGGATTGTTGAAACACCATGACAATAGCAGTAGACATAGAAAGACCAGTAACAATGACGGATCCTCAGCAATGCAGGATCATAATCATCCTAAGAAAATGTATCTTGTTCCCCCTGCTTCCCTTCTGGGAGGAGGGGAATGACTTAGGACCTGGGATTCTAGACCCTGGGAAGATGATCTACTCATCTCTGTTGCTCCCATAGTAAGGCCCAAACCCACTGATTAGTGAATAAATGAATGTCTATTGGCTCATTCAGTCATGTCTGACTCTGTGTTTCCTGACTCTCTGGGGTTTTCTTGATAGAGATACTAAAACATTTTGTCCTTTCCTTCTCCAGCTCATTTTGTAGGTGAGGAAACTGAGGCAAACAGCGTAAAGTGACTTGCCTGGGGTCACACAGCAATTAAGTGTCTGAGGCCAGATTTGAACTCGTGAAGAATCTTTCTGATTCTAAGCCCAGTGCTCGATCCACTTCACCAGCTGACTGCCCAAGAAACCAGGCTTTGATAGCCAGCCAGCCAGGCCAGCTATTCTAATTCCTCGCTCCTGGCCACCTATCCACTACACATGTTGCCTTCTCCTATTAGAAAATTAGCTCCTTGAGGACAGGAAGTGACTCTTTTAGATTTGTGTCTCAAGCATTAAGCAGTGTCTGGCACAGAGTAAGTGCCTAGTAAATGCATTTTTCCATTCATTCACTTATTCATTCATACTGGTGTATTATTTAGTTTTATTGAATTTTCTTTCATTCTTTGTTATAAGGGTGTGCCAGTAAGGCAAAATGGGCTTAGTTTAACGGGTGCCCTTGAGGAATTTGGCTTTTGTTTACGGTGAAAGTACTTTCACCTGTTAAATGCTAAGCCCCAGGCCCAAAGCCCTATCAGGTGTGAAACCTGTGTGGGCGTAGATTAAGGACCTAAAAGGGGCCAATTCAGGAACCAATGGGT
>JAQQSZ010014513.1:0-11495 GCA_028646595.1 Phalanger gymnotis
AAATAAAGTTAGTCTTTCACAACATGAGTATTGTGGAGGGGTTATACATAATGATACGCATGTGGCCCATGTTGAATTGCTTGACTTCTTAGGGAGGGTGGATGGGAAGGGAAGAGGGGAGAGAATTTGGAACTCAAGGTTTTAAAAAAATAGATGTTCAAAAGTAAAAAAAAAAAAAAGAAATGAGACACTCAGAGGAAGTAAAACAGACTTCAGCTGAAACAGGGAGCTAAAATCACCAGTTAACAGGATCCCTCTTGACACCAAACACTTCCTAGATGGACAGAGTAGGGACTACCCAGCACACGATTCCTGGCCTCCAGCTGACAATCTGGTTGTGGAGATAGGATGTCCCTATAGGAAGTAAAAGAATAATCCTAATCAGGCAGCATGTGAGTGATTTGTCCAGAACCAAACATATCCCCAGCTACTGTGCTTGGGCCTGGGCTCCACCTTTATGGAAGGCCATTGGTAAGCAAGAGAGTATCTCAAGGAGACTAGCCAAATGTTGAAAGCTCTGGAGCTCCTGTCTTATAAGAATCTATTTTGGAGGCGTGTGGCCTAGCTTAGGCAAGAGAGCTGTCTTGAAGTATTCGGAAGGTCGGTGGTCTCCTGCTTTTCCACAGAGGGTAGTACCAGAGCTCAAGTTCCAGGGATGTCGATTAAAGCTCAGTGTCTAGAAAAACTTCCTAAGGCAAATCAAGCCAACATGCATTTATAAGCACCTACTATGTGCTAGCCATGGTGCTAAGTGCTGGAGATATGTGCAAAGATAAAAACAGTCCCTGCTTTTAAGGAGCTCCCCGTCTAATGGAAGAAGGAAATGGCAAATCACTCCAGTATCTTTCCAAGAAAACTCTATGAACAATATGGTCCATGGGGTCACAAAGAGTTGGGCACAACCGAATGACTCCAACAACAACAGCTCTGTGAAAGCATTAGCATTATGAGGAACAAGGAGAAGCTTCTTGCTGAAAATGGAATTTCAGCTGAGATTTGAAGGCAGGAGGCAAATGGGAGTGAGAAAATTCTTGACATGGAGAACAGCCAGGGAAAATTCTTTGTGTTGGGGAGTTTATGTCCTAACAACCAGTGCTATCCAAAAGTGGCAGGGATGTCTCAGGAAGCAGTGACAGTCAACTCATTTAAGGCCTTCAAGCAAGGTTGGATGATTATTTATTGGGTAATTCGCAGAGGAGATAATTTTTGTCAGATGTGGGTTGGATTATGTGCTCTCAGAGGTCTCCTAAATGGCAAATGAGTGATGAAGATTAAGCTCATGGAAGACAGAACTCTTCAGAGAGACCCTGAAAAGTGGCCACAGTAAGTATTTAAAGCTGTCTTGGTATACTAGAAGGGATGGGGAACCTGTGCCCCTTGACTGAATCCATAGCAATTGTGTTCTGTGAAGCTTGGATTCAGTCAAAGGGCTGCACTTGAGGACCTACAGGGCCACATGTGGCCTCAAGGCCCCAGGTTCCCCATTCCTGGTAGGGGTTTATGACCTGGGGTCCAGGGATCCCATTGATTGCAAGGGATCTGTGAAATGGGATAGAAAAATAATGTCTTCATTTTCACTAGGCTCCAACTAAAATTTAGCATTTCTTTCAATTAAAAAAATCTTCTGAGAAGGGGGTCTATATGCTTCATCAAACTGGCAAAAAGATCCATGACACATAACAAGGGTAAAGAACAAAACAAAACAAAACCCCACAGTAGTAAAAGGCATTCTGGACCCTGAACAAGGAGACCTGGATTCAAATCTTCCCATTGGCAAGCTCCTTGACTTTTAGAAGTCTCAGTTTTGCCATCTGTTAAGTGGGCATAACAATTCTTGCATTTCTTATCTTCCGGTGCTTTCATAGGATTCATAGACTAATGCTAGTAGGAACCTATGAGGTCATTGAGTTTGACTCCCTCATGTTACCCAGGAGGTAACTGAGGCATAGAAAATTTAAGTGACTTGCTTGAGGTTATCCAGATAGTGAAAGACTGGGCATGATTTAGGAAGAATCAGAAAACAAATTTTTTGAAGTTTCAATTACATAGTTATTTACATAATTAAGTACCTGGTTAAGTGCTGAGTAGTAACACTAAGGGTCTCTCTCATCCCAGCACATGAGAGGTTAAGCTCTTAATTCAGCCAGGGTAAAGAGAATAAGAGCTCCAGGAGGTCTCAAGGAATATCACAAAGCAGAGGTGACCACATTAACACAGCTTTTCTGAGGGTAGTGGTAAATAGTGAAAGATTTGCCTCTTGAAAATTTAAAGAAATTGAAATGTAAACAAAGGAGAAATTTAAAAGCCCAACAGAAGCCTTCTCTTAAGGAAGAAGTTTGGTCTAATATAAAGAGGGCTAGCCTAGGAATCAGAGGAACTGAGTATAAATCCTACCTAGATCTTCCACTCACTACCTCTATGGCCTTGGGCATATCTCTGAGTGTCCCCTTCCTAGTGGAGTCCTCTTCCTAGTTGTCCTCTGGAAAAGGAAGTAGTCAGGGGAAGTGGTCAGAGGGGGTGGTCAGAGGAGGTTTTCTGGGTTGGAGGAGATGGTCTCTGTGGTCTTTCCACCTCTAAAGCCAAAACATTATTGGAGAAATGCTCCATTTTACAACATGGACTTCCCAAAGATCTTCACTTGCTAGCCCAGTAGCTTGACCACAGTCAGCTCCAAAAAAAAGTTATTGGACTAATATGGAAGGAGGCCCTTTAGCGGGAAGTGTCAAGTTTCTATTAGCAATATGACACTTAGCAATGACAATAGCCATTAGGTTCCCAGTGGGGAAAAGAGAAACAGTAGCCCTGTCCCTAACTCCTTTCCAACTCCCTGCTGGGACAGATGTCCTGGCCTGACCAAAGCCTCTGTCCCGCTTGGCTTCTTTCCACAAACATTCAAGTAACAGCTATTATATCAAACAGGCCAGAGCCAAAGAAAGGTGGCAATCTCTAAATGTCCTAGAAAAAACCATTTCCCTAGGAATGCTTTCAGAGGCAGCATAGCGTTGTAGATAGAGTACTGGCCTTCAAGTTACTGAGACCTGAATTCAATTCACACTTCTCACATAATGTAGTTGCATGATCCTGGTCCAGTCTTGCATTCTCTCTCTGAGCTTCAGTTTTTTCTTCTGTAAAATGAAGATAATTATATTAGAAAATATATACAGGAAGACCACATGAAACAATGGAGGCGAAGCACCTGGCAAACCTTAAAGCCAGCCCTGGCTTTTTCAGGCCCAGAATTTCCAGGAGTAAAACAATAGTACCCTCAGAAATCTCCTTGGCCCTGGCTCAGGTCTCATCTCACCCAACCTAAGGCTGTTTCTCTGGTTCCTGGGCAGCCCGTGGGATGTCAAAGCCTGTTTCCAGACCATAGATATCATTACATCCAATCTCTTAACGTTACTGAAGAGGATTCTGGGATGGACTTTGGAGGATGTAGCTGGATGCCGGGAGGAGAGGAAGAAGCCTTCCCACTGGAAGCAAACAAGTGTGAAGTCAGAGTAGATGAGGAGAATGTGGCCAAAGAGGGCTTGGAAATTACAAAAAGGAATCTAGATTTGATGAAAGGGGAAGTAGGGAGCATGTGCAGTTCAGAAGTGAGGAGAAGGTGGGGAAAGAATTGCTTAAGGAAAAGTAATTAAATGATGATAGTTGATATTTATAGAGCATTTTAAAAATTAGAGGGCATATTATCTTATTCCATGCTCACCAAAACCATGTATGGTAATAAATAAGGAAACTGAGGTGGCTAGGTAGTATTGTAGCTAGACTGCTAGGCTTGGAGTCAGGAAGACCTGAGTTCAAATCTGGCCTCAGATACTTAATAGCTGTGTGATCCTAGACAAGTCACTTAACCTTTCTCAGCCTCAGTTTCCTCATCTGTAAAATGGAAATAATAGCATTTACTTAATAGGGTTGTTGTAAGGATCAAATTAGATCATGCTTAGCAAACCTTAAAGTGCTATATAAATCCTGGCTGTTGTTGAGTGAGAATGGAGCAAGGCTGGTGGTGGCAGTGCTTGAGTGGGGAGATCACATGAGCTAAGTTTCTGGGAAGTGCAGTGAAGGCTCTGCTTGGCAGAAATCCACCAGACTTTTGAACCTCCCCACGCCCCACAACAGCTCTGAATTTCACTGTGCAGGCCAGTGCAATGTTGCTGCTGAAGGCCAGATTTTCCCTAGTCATCGAATAGACAATTTCTTCAAAAGGCTAATTATTTCCTGGAAGTTAGTGCCTTTTACCATCAGAGTAAAATAAAAGAAGATGAGGAAAGCCCATGTCATCCCTGAGGACAGGCACCCTGGCATGTGAACCTGAAGGGCCAACGTCACCAGCAGATGGCACTGGTCTAGACTGACCCTCGAAGCCAGAAAATGGATCAAGGAGAATGTGAAATACAAGGACAGACCGAGAAGGATGAGAGCTGGGGCTGCCCTGGAACACATCAGGCATGATGGGAAGCCAGGCTAGCCAGGGGCCAAAGGTGCTCAGAGGACCAGGGCAGTGCCCTATTTAACCTTGTTAGAACACAACTGGTTGGGTCAATGAAGCAGAATGACTACTGGAGGATCCAACTCAGCTTCATGGTAGGTAGTAAATCATTTTACCAAATTTGTAGGTACTGCTCTGATGAAGGCCTGATCTCCAGGAAAGATGGTGGATAGGAAGAGATTTAACTCAATGCAAGGAACCATCAGTACCTAGGACAGTGGTCTTGTCTGTCAACTGAACTACTCTGGCTGCTGGGAGAGTGTGGTCCCCAGGAGATATGCGGCTTCTTTCTGAGGAGTCTCCTTTCCCCTGTGACCCCAGAAAACCAAGCACACTGGGACCAACAGTCCCTTAAGGTTTTAGTTGTACAAAGCGGATACTCCTAAGATGGTGTTTTATCTGCCTAAAGGGTGAGTCAGAAATAAACAATACATCAATGACTATTTATTAAGGGCTTGTTGTATGCCAGGCATTGTGGATACAAATATAAGCAAAAAAGAAAGTCAGTTCCTGCCTTTAAGGAGCTTACATTCTAATGTGAAAAGATAACACATCAAAAACACATGAAAGGGAGCTGGGGAGGGATGTGGAAGTTACCTAGAGAGCAATGAAGGCTCGGCCATGGCTGACCCAGGCATTTTCCTTTCAATGAAGGTTCTGAG
Organism: Phalanger gymnotis; assembly: GCA_028646595.1. Classification (NCBI taxonomy): domain Eukaryota; kingdom Metazoa; phylum Chordata; class Mammalia; order Diprotodontia; family Phalangeridae; genus Phalanger; species Phalanger gymnotis. Next base: position 5,155 of record JAQQSZ010014513.1, read on the forward strand.
AGCAACGGACCAATCGAAAGATCAGACCATTATGGGCAAAGTGATTTTCTAGTGTGAGAAGCATGCTGGACCATGGTGAAGAAAGAAGTCTGGTGATTTTCAAGCAGAATTCAGAGAGAAATGAAGAAATAGGGGGCATTGGCCCCTAATGAAAGTAGCTACCTCCGTGTCCCCCAAGATTCCAAAGAGGCTTCCTGGAGTTTATGTGATAACAGCTTTCCTGATGAAGGGCCCAGTGCTGTCTGGGCCATGCTTCAGTGTGAAAAGTGTGTGTTGGAAGTTCAAAACACATATGTGAAAAGATGCCATGGAAAAGAGCAGCAGACAATAAGTTTGTAGTGCAGAAGCTGCTACCAACAGAATTGGGACCCTTATAGGGAACATTTGGAGCAGGGCAGATTGGGGTGGGTGCACATTGTGTAGCCAGAAGGACAACATTGTTATTTGTGATTTTTTGTGATTTGGGGGGAGGGATTTGGTCTTTTTCTTTTTTGTTTGTATCTGTATTCAGAGTGCTAAGAACAGTGTCTGGAAAACCATAAACCCTTCCTAAGTGCTTGCTGATTTGACTTCGAGCTTTTTGTTTATTTTGGCTTTAAGATGCTTTATTCATATCTATCCCTGCGCACGAAAGCACGTTCCCCTTACCCCAAATAGAAGCCCTGCCTGGTAACAAATAGCTATAGTCAGTAACACAGGTGATTAATAAAGGTTTTGGGGATGGAATAAAACTAATTGGCTCTGCATCTCCTGAAAAAAAGCCCGGGTGCTTGTCGCAGGGTAAGTCTGTTTAGCATAGTGCCTGGCACATAGCAGGTGTTTAATTACTTCTTGTTCTCTTCCCTTCCCTGCTCAGACAACTTACTAAGACTATAAATGACAGAGGAGGAGCTGATCTGCATTGATAGGTATGGGGCTTTCCTCATCTGCAGTCTCCTACCCTAGTGAAATCCCGGGTCTCGTCTATATCTAGCTACCATTCTCTCTCTCTCTCTCTCTCTCTCTCTCTCTCTCTCTCTCTCTCTCTCTCTCTCTCTCTCTCTCCTCTCTCCTCCCCCTCCCTCTCATCTTTCTAAATAGCTATCAGCTATCTCTTATCAATCAGGGCAGTGAGGTGATTCAGTGTTTAGACACCAGGCCTGCAGTTAGGAAGATTCATCTTAAGAGCTGTGTGATCCTGGACAAGTCACTTCACCCTGTTGTTTCCTCACCTGTAAAATGAGCTGGAGAAGGCAATGACAAATCACTCCAGTGTCTCTCCCAAGAAAACCCCAAATGGTCATAGAGAGTTGAACATGACTGAAAGGACCAAACAATGAGAGATGACTTATAGTCCATGGAAGTCAAGTCACATTTGGCTTCTAAGGTGCTTTTGTGTATGCAAAGCTAGGAGTTAAGATTCATAAGCTGTTCGAGCTGAGAAGGTCCCCAGAGTTCATACTAGGTCATAGCAACCTAGCTCACAATGCTTGTCGGCTTCCATTGGATTGGATCATAAAATTAGAGTTAGAAGGGACCCTTAGGAGTCATTTAATCTCATTCCTTCATTTTACAAATAAGGAAACTGAGACCCAGAGAATTCAGAGTTCACAGAATTATGCAACTGAAGAGTAAGTCAGAGGCTGTGCAGTACAGCCTATGCCTGAACAAGAATTTATCATACAAGACTCACCTTACACCAGGTGATGATCTAATCTGTTTTTTCTCCAAGACTTCCAGTAATGGGGGAATCACTCCCTCTGATCTAGAGGCAATGCATTCCACTTTGGGGTAGCTCTAATTATTAGGAAAGTTTTTCTTCGAGTATTGATGTAAGATCTGCTCTTCTGCAACCTCTGGCCACTGCTTTAAACCTAATCTATTTTTATGCAGGATAGATCTTTAGGGACTTGAAGACAACTGTCACTTCTCCCCTCAATTTTCTCTTTTTTTCTCTACTATACTTATCTATTCTTCTCTCTCTTCTACTCTTCTGTCTTCTTGGCACTCACTTGTTTGCCATTTGGAGACTCGAGGGGAGGCAACTGTGTGCAGAGTTAGGGGGACCATGTGGGTCCAAATTCATAAATATTGTAATTCATAAGCTCCCGGAGAAACAATGTGCATGGCACAAATGTTCACCGAGGTGAGAGTACGTACTGGAGCTACAAAACATTCCCCACAAAACCTCAAATATACATAGCATCGGTGGGAAGAATGGATACAAAGAGGTAGTGAGGACCACATGTGGCCGAGAGCCTGTGGCTCGGCAGGACCCCATTGTCCCTCCTCTTTTCATAATGCCCTCACACTGCTTTTCATTGGCGGCAGACTTGGCTGGGTGGATTGCTAGCTGGGCTCCCTGGGTTTGCTTCTCTGCAGAGCTCAATTCCAGACTATTCTTGTGAATACTTTCCTTCCTTTGCTCTGCTTTCTGCTTCCAGGGGTCCCCCTCCTTAGACCTACTTCCTGCTGCTATCTGGCTATGCCTGCACCTCCCTGGAGCAGGGGTTATCTTGGGGTCTATGGACAGATTTTGGAGAGTCCATGACCTTCTTTTTAAAAATATTTTATTACTATAATTGAAGATAATTTGTTTTCTTAGTAGTCCTATTATTTTATTTTAGCATTTAAACACATCATTCTGAGAAGGGTTCCCTGGCTTCACAAGATTGCCAGAGGGCTCCATCATACAAAAAAGGTTAAGAACCCTTGATCTCTGGAGTGTGCGCTCTGGGTTGTTTTGTTTGTAAAGATCTTCAGGGTTGTCAGCTAATGATTAGCTGTTCTCTCATTCCAGCTAAGAGAATCTCTTTATGCTTCCTAAAGTGGTAACACTGTAATGTCTTTGAACTTTATGGCATTAATACCTAACTCCTCCCTGCCCGTTCTGCGATTTCTGCAACTGAGCTGGAGTGAGGGGCAAGTCAGTTAGTTAGAGACATACTCCCCACCCCCATACATGAGTATATTGTGAGACTTTTCAAAAATTATTATAATGACAGCTAATATAGATGTATACGTGCATATAAACATACATATATACATACGTGTATACGTGTGTATGCATGTGTCTATATGTATACATATATATCATGCCCATTTCGCCAAGTACTTACAAATATTATTTCATTTGACCCTCACTCTAATCCTAGGCGTAGATGTGATTATTATCTCCATTTTACCAATAAAGAAACTAAGGCAAGTAGAAGTTAAGAAGTTAAGTGACTCACGTAGAGGCAGACACACAGCTCTATCTGAGTGTCTGAGGCTGGAATTGAACTTAGGTCTTCCTGACCCCGGCTCTGGTGCTCTATCCACTGCACCACCTCACTGAAATCCACTCCTCTTCTGCCTCTACTCTGGGGATGAACAAAATAAGCCCAAAATCCCTCTTGCAAACAACACCCTTTCAAGCAATTACCTGGAGATAGCTGTCACAGCTCCCCCCATTTTTCTCTTCCTTTTTTCCCTACTGCCCTCTTTTATACTTCTCTCTCTTCTCTTTTCTCCTCTCTTCTCTGCTTCCTTTTTCTCTCTGGTTCTCTTCCCTGCTTGTTTTCTCTCCTCCCTCCTCTCTTCTCTCTCTTCTCTTCTTCTCTTTACTAACCTCTCTTATGTTTCTTTATTCTCTTCTCCTCTCTCCACCCTTTCTACCCTTTCCTAGTCTACCTACGTGAATCTAACTTGCTCCCAGTTTGAGAGAGCAAGAATTCATGCCAGGGTTTAGAGCAATGGGTGTGTGTTCCCAGAGTGGAAGTCACCATGGGGTTGGATGCAGCTTTAGTTGAGCTTTTGCTTAGGGTTCATGGGATAATGTTGCTGTTCTTGTTTCTTGCCCTTTGTTCTTAAAGAGGACTGTAACATCAGGGAGGTGATGCCATGACACACAAGTGAATAGGATTGAAGTGAAGGAGGGCTGTGCAAAGTCATCAGCCTCACTTTCATACTTCTGTCGGTCGGCGCAGGAAACAGCAATGGCCTCCAGGGAAACTCTGTCTCTGAGCCTTGATCCATGGGAATTTGCCATTGTACTTTGTGGAAAGCCCAACACTTCCTTGCCCGCTTCCTTGGATCCTGGCAAAGGCTGGCTACCCAGCCCACAGCCAGCCAAGGCCAGCAGAAGGTCAGCAGGATAGGATGTGCAGCTCCAATGCCACCGGGTGACTTTCCCCTTCCCCCCATAGTGAACCACTGTTCTACCTCCCTCCTTCATTGAGTGGACAAATTGATCCCAAACAGCCAACGGAGAGCTGAGAAGAGGTCACTGTTTCCTTTTGGAACTAGGAAATGCAACTTTCATTTTTAAAAAATCTGTCTATTTTTATGGAATGAGAGGAAATGGCTATCTCCCTATAAGACTACGTAACTCTCAACTTTCTTAATGCTTTGTTGACTGAAATAGTAAGTCGGCCTTCTCCATCAGAACCTGATTCGTGGGTTGGGAATGTTATTTAATATTGATGCAATTATCTTTAATGTATACAGTACTAAAAGCTGGGCTGGTGAGTGACATGAGACTACACGAAATGCCAAGTACAGTGCTTTTGAAATGGCCTGAGAAGGAGGAAAGTCAGGGGAAATAATGGAGAGAGGTTGCAGGGTCTGGTTTTTGGTCTTTTTTGGCCAGCCACAAACATTTCATATTGTGCGTGCGTGTGTGTGTATGTGTGTGTGTGTGTGTGTGTGTGTGTGTGTGCTTACTGCCTCTCCAATGTTATACTTTTAAAAAATATATTTTATAGTCCACAAGATGCATTTCCTTTCATTTCATCACCTGAAAGAGAAATTCAATTCAATAAGCATTTATTATGTACTTCCTATGTGTCAGACATTTTGCCAGACACAGGATACAATGACAAAACCTAAAAAGTCCTTGTCTTTAAGTAGCTTGGGTTCTACTGTATAAGAGAGTTATATAGAGAAGTAAGCAGGTCAGTGGTGCAGTGGTTAGAGCACTAGAGTTGAAGTTGACTTCTAATCCTGCTTCAGCCACTAATTATATGACCCTGGCTATCACTTAACCTCTCTCAGCCTTAGTTCCTTCATCTCTAAAGTGAGGAAAATAATTTCTGTCTCTTACAGTTGCTGTGAGGACCAAATGAGATCTCTGTAAGGTGCTTTGTAAATCTTAAAGTACTCTGTAAATGTGTGTTGGTAAGCAAAATGGCCAATGGAAAGAATTCACAAATCACCTCTGGAAAAAATCCCTGTAGATGCTACAGACCTTGAACCTTCATACCCAAGTGAATCACATGTTAAGGAATACTAGGAAACAGGCTGAGCCCCAGCCCAAATTAAGGAAATACACAGGCTGGATTGAAGACCTCACATTAACTTGACCATATATTGGAAAAATGGGTCAAGTACGGTAACTGAGGCATTAATAGACACTGGGGCGGAGGCCACCCTTATCTATGGAAATCCAGACAAGTTCAGCCATGGAACTCCTATTATCATCACAGGATTAGGAGAGGCTGAAATATCAGCCAGACAAGTTATATTGATGATAAAAATTGGACAGTTGCCCAAGAAAGAATATAGTGTGGTTATTGTGCCTATTCCTGAATACATCATTGGAATAGACATACTGAAGGGTATGACCTTAAATTTACCTGAAGGGAAATACCAATTTGCTGTGAGGAAAATAGGCATTAATGCAGTCTTAGTGGGGAAAATAAAGATGGATCCAATCACTTTGCCCGAACCTTCTGAAGTAATTACTTTGAGGCAATATTGTGTGCCAGGTGAGCAAGATGAAATTGCCAGCACTATAAGAGAATGTGTTGAAGCAGGAGTGTTAGTCCCTACCACTACTCAATGAAACAACCCTGTCTGGCCAATCTGAAAGTCAGATGGAACATGGAGGATGACAGTAGATTATAGACAGCTGAACAAAGTGACTTCTCCCTTGTATGCTGCTGTTCCAGGCATGGTTACTTTAATAGAGAGAATACAAAAACATGAAGGGACTTGGTATGCAGTTATTGATTTGGCCAATGCCTTCTTTATGATCCCAATGGACCCCAAGCAATGGAACCAGTTTGCTTTTACTTGGCAAGGCCGACAGCATACATTTACACACCTGCCGCAAGGATATATTCATAGCCCAACTATTTGCCACAAGATTGTAGCTGAGCACTTGGATGAATTAAAGTTACCTGGTGTACAGCTTACACATTATATAGATGACATCATGATACAGGGAAAGAATATAAAAGAAGTGGAAGAGAGGTTGGCACTATTAATTGACCATATGAAAAGTAAAGGATGGGAAATCAACCCCGCAAAGGTTCAAGGGCAAGCTCAAACTGTAAAATTCTTGGGGATACAGTGGAATAGAGGACTGTGAGAAATTCTCC
>JAQQSZ010014514.1:0-11494 GCA_028646595.1 Phalanger gymnotis
ATATATATTATATTCAAAGATTTGTATATATATGCGAATATGTACATATCTAAGGATATGATGTGTATGTATAGGGAAAGGAACATTTATTAAGTTCCTGCTATGTGCTAGGCGCTGTGCTAAGGGCTATACAGATATTACCTCATTTGATTCCCACAACCACCCTGGGAGGTAGATACTATTATTATCCATATTTACGATTAAAGAAGCTAAGACAGAGAGGGATTAAATGACTTGCCTAGGGTTATACAGCTAGGAAGTGTCTGAGGAATTTTCGTGACTTATAGGGTCAAGCGTAACTCAGTAACCATAAAGCTAATGTGATATTAGACTGCACCAGTTGAGCCATTGTATTCAGATCAGGGGAGGTTATTGCCTCATTGCCCTCATCAGACCATACTAAGAGTGAATTTGAACTCAGGTCTTCCTGTCTCTGAGCCCAGCATTCTATCCACTGTGCCACCTGGTGTCTTCTCTAATATTCAGATAGATCTGTGTTTGCAGGCATTTAGAAGTTCCCTCAGACAATGCAGATGGTCTGTCCGTATTGTGTGACTTGTCCCACATTCTCCCATAATTTCATCACAAGGCGTCTATTCAACATGCCGGCTACCTTTCTCTTGACATTTTCAGGCCATTAGTGAAGCACATGTATTATCCAAAAGTATGTCCCTCATAATCACTTCATGACCAGACCATCTCATTTTTGACAATTGAAAAAAATATAACCCACATATATATTCATATTTTAATATCCCTTCAGGATATGTGTATGCATGTGAATGAGCATATATCGAGATACACTTTCTTGAAGTGTGATTTCCATTCAAATAGGAATCTTATTCTTTGCAGACCATTTGGCCAGTTGGCCAATTGTCTTTCTCTGGATGTGTAAAATAACACAAGATAAAGGATATAAATTTCTAACATGAAGATAACTGCAATGTTCTGCAACATAGAAGCCACAAAGGAATTTGCATATTCCATGTTGTTACATTTTCTGGAGGTGCTACCTTGTGTGATGACATTTGTTCTGTGTCTTCTCAGCCATCTTAATTGTGTGAATTTCTGTTGGATGTATTTAAATTTCTGTGCTTGGGGAAAATGGGCTCCTGTGCTATATAAGAGCGAATTGGATTTTCTCTCCCTGATTGTTTTCATGCCAGACCCAGTTTTCTCAAAAGCTAATTTTCAAATATTAACCTTGGCATAGTCAACGTTTAAACAATTTTTAAGTTATGAAGTGCAATAAGAATGTCAAGTATTATTGTTAACAAGTTTATGGTTCTTCCACTCACTCAAAAATGTTCTCAACCTCCCTTTTTCAATATTGCTTCTTTTAACTCCTTAGTGATAATTATCATACAGTAGTACTGTCATCACTAACATTTGCATTGTAAATCTTCTTTCTTTCCTAAGTGCTTAATTGGTTGTATATGCGTGTATAACCATATCGAGATGTATGCATCCACTTACATGTAATTAAGTACAGGTTGTGTACCAGCAACTGATAGCAATTAGTTGCATCCCCTTTGTCATGTTTAAACCTCCATGGGCCATAGAATTTCACTCTCTTAGACATAGGAAATCCATTAATTTCTCTCTGGCAGAATAAGAAAGCCTGTAACAATGAAAATATTCCAAAGAATCTCACTTGGACAGAATTCTAGTAGACAAAAGTCACAGGGGAACGCAAAGTCTGCAAACAGAGAGGGTTGTTCTCAATAGTAGAGTAAGGGAGTAAAGTTTCAGTCTTAAAAATGCTATGAAAAAGAGGGGAAGGATTATGGTTATGTTAAAGAAGTTGAAGTAAAAGACTAATTAGAAATATCATTTATTGTACCTCTATGAATCTTGCTCTAAAGTGTATGTCATGTTGAAAAATGGAACTCAATAGTCAGGAAGAAGTTTGGGGCCATTAGAGGAGTTCTGTGATTTCTCATAAGCTATGTAGCTTTCTGTTCTATTTAATTCTGGGTCCAATTTATTGTTTATTCACAGTGCTATGATATACACATGTACACACACTCTCATATACTCTAAACATTTTTAATCTGACTCCATATTATAGTCTGGACTAATGGTTCTCAAGCTTTTTGGTCTTGGGACCAAAGCCTTTTAACTCTTAAAAATTATTGAGGATCCCAATGAGCTTTTTTTTTTTAATGTGGGTTATACCCATTGACATTTACCATATTAGAAATTGAAATATTAATAGTATTATAAAATAGTTTTGACCTCACAGAGCCCTTGAAAGGGTCTCAGAGAGCCTCGGGGATCCCTGAACCACACTTTGAGAATCACTCATCTGGACAATAGGTATTTTTCATCCATTTGTGTTTTTTTTCCCACTATGTGGATGGTTAGACCAAACTCTTTTGAGTGGTTAAGGATCTTGTCAAGGAGCTTCCATATTTTCTGGCTTAATGCACCAGCATAATTTCATCTGAAAACAGGAACATATGAAAGACTTTATCAGTTATGGGGTTTCCCTCCACAACTTGTACTTTCTTCTCAAAAAAGGCTTATCTTTTCAATAGCAATATTTTTCTGTTGTCATATAGTCATGAGTTATGGAGAAAACACCATAATGTCTGAATACAATTTGAATATTTAATTTCAATGTCTATAGCTATTTAATAAAGATTATATTTCTTAAAGCTGTGACTATGGGAAAGTATGATAACTCTCAGGTTATCTATGTCTACTGAGAAGCCTAGCTTTTCATATCATGGGTTTGTTGAATGAAAGAAGGTGTGAACTGCACACCAAATACTTAAAAACTCAGGCATATAAAAGTGTGGGGAAACTTTACATCACTTAAAATATTCCACTGGTAGAAGACTGTGGTTAAGTAAGGTTAGCTGGGCATGATGGCTCATTCTTGTAATCCTTGCTGCTGATTTGCTTGATTTTAGGAATATGGAGCTGTCCACACTAATTCTGGCATGAATATAATTAGCCCCTGAGAGTGGAGGCCTGTCAGACTACCAAAGGAAGGACAAAGTAGTCCAAGTCAGAAAAATCAAGCAGATTAAAGTTTCTGTGCTAGCCAGCATTGGGATTGGGCTCATGAGTGATGGTTTCATTTCAAGGGAGATAAGGACAGTAAGAGAGAGAGAGAGAGAGAGAGAGAGAGAGAGAGAAAAGGAGGGTAATATGTAAATTCTTGAATAATAGGATATATGAAATCCACTTTCTTATGCTTATATGGATATTGCGTTTTCTCAGACTGGTTTAAAGTCTGTAAGCTACTCTTGCAAACACTTTCTAGCCTTTGGCAGACCCCCTGCAAAACAATTACTTTCACCAGCTGTTTCCAATCCTGGGATAATCATCCTTACATTTGATATCCCAAGTTTGTCCACTTCAGAGCTGAGTGTCAGTGGACAAATTGAACGTTTTCTGTCTTGTTCAATTTCATACTTTAAGCATATTAATCACTAGATTTAAAAAAAACCATATATACACAATACCATGTTTGGATTTTCCCCCCCATCCAAATGCTGTCTTTCTAAACTGAGGAAAAACTCCTGTGACAGGTAAATGGTGATAGGGGTGAAGGAATCATGGTATGGTGCCCAAAGAGAGCAGAGCAGGGTCCATAAGGGCACTGAATGACAGGGGTGTATGACAGAGAGATCTGAAAGGAAGGAGGGGAAACCCAAAGGACACAGAAGCATCCAAAACAAACTGCTGATGTAAAATTTTCCAGGGCCAGTCCTACTTTCTCCTTTTACCCTGCTTTCTTCTTTACTGTTTCTTCATATTTGGATCAAGAGAAATGAAAGTAAACATTTAACATTTCAAAGGTTAAATAGAATTTCTTCCAGTTCACCACCCTTTGCCACCTCTGGTCCTAGATCTGGTGGAGAAAGCAGTTGAAACTAATTAACTAAAATGAGTCTTGAGGATTAGCAATGAGAGGTGACCTGGGCTCATTAGCACCAATTATTAAAAGCTAACAGCTCTGAGAATCCCAGTCCTTCCTTCCTGTTTTCACAACGAAAACATGTCATGCTCACATCAGGGAAGTTTCATGTGTTTATCCAGTATAGAGGTTCTGCAGCTGAAAAGACCGGGCACTATCCAAGTTGAGCATATTATTTTCACGATCATGAGTTTGGAGGTTGCTGATTAGTTAGGAGTTAAACAACAGGGGAAATCTTAACTGACATCACATGTGCAGGATCACATCTCTCCTTGCATTAGGCATTGTACAGTAGAATACTAGAATTGTTTAGAAGCTCAGAGAAACACTATTCAGGATTCATACCTTGTATAGACAGACGTCTGACTGGTACAGGATTTCTCTCTACTATATCCCTAACATCTGGTCATTCAGCCTTCAGTCAACAACTCATATGATGGGAAACTCACTGTGCCTTAGGCATCACATCCAACTCTGGGGCAGTTCTCACTTTAAGATAATTTTTCCTTACACAGGAAATCTGTGTTGATTGTGGAAATCTGCCTTTAGTTAATTTCCACCTTCAGTCTTTTCCATCCTCTGGTGAGGGGAAAGTCTAACCTCTCTCCTCTGTGACATCTCTTAGAATATCTGAAAGTATAGGTTATATTCCTCTTAAATTGGAAAAACAATCTTTGATCACCTTGAAACCTGATGAGAGCATTGTCAGCCAATTTTATTTTTCTTGATTACACTTCAAAAATAAAGATGAATGACAACAATTTAGGGACTTTCCCCCCCAAAAAGCTACATAAGTTAGGGAAGCTTGCTTCTAAGTTTCTGGTGTTCATGTTGCCATGGAATGAATTAATTAATGACATGGTTTCCCATCTGGCTTAATAGAATATCCAAGGGGACTGACTGGAACTGAAGTAAGAGTCCCAGGAGAGGGTGCTCAGGGATTGTGGGAGTGGATTAGAGAAACAATTTTCTGGTGGAATGGAAGAAGTGCTTGATTTGGTATCCAAACATCTGGATTTCAGTCTTGGTTCTGTTACTACATGTATGATCATGGATATACAGTTAGTGAGTATTGGAACATCCCTTTGTCTCAATTTTCTCTTCTGTAAAATTGTTGTTCAGTCATTTTCAGTCATGTCTGACTCTTTGTGACCAGATTTGGAGTTTTGTTGGCAAAAATACTGAGTGGTTTGCTATTTCCTTCTCTAGGTTATTTTACAGATGGGGAAACAGAGGCAAACAGGGTTAAGTGACTCACATAGATAGTAAGTATCTGAGGCCTGATTTGAACTCATGTCATCCTGACTCCAGGCCCAGACCTTTATCCACTATGCCACTTTAAATAGGGTTGGAAAAATTATTTGTAATGTAACTCTCTTCTAGCATTAAATACTATATCCTAAGAAGCACTGCTTCTATAAATTTCCACTGAGCTCTTACCTTGAGGGGTATGGTAAGTCCCCTTTTTCCGTCTCTCCAGAACAATACAACAACAACAAAGCAATCCTTATGGACCTTAGACCTGATGGAAGCATGAAGCATGGAGAAATCCAAGCCCATTTATAACCTCAAAGAGGAACTAGAAAATAACAATGAAAATAATAAAAAAGTAGTGAAAGGATACACACCCCTTCTTTTCTCCTTCCCTATCCATTGTGGTGGCATCAGGACCACAGAAGAGGGTAGCCTATGCTAGGGCAGAAGACGGGATGGGTCTTAATTGGGCACTGGACCTTTTCAGGAGCTGGATAGTCCTCACTCTTTTTGGAATAGCAGCCTTCAGAATCTGAAATTTTTGAACTGTAGGCTCTCCAAATAATCAAGAGGCAGTGGGGTCCTGTCTTGTGTCAGAAGAATTTGGATTTGCAGTCAGAGAATGTAGGTTTGAAATTGAAAACTTTGGCAGAGTGGGTGATTTTTTTCTGTTCTTTGCCAAAGACACTATAATCTCTGCTTTAAGTGTAGAGTCATCTGTCTCCTGCTGGGACAGGTAAAAGGAATTAAGGAGGACCTCTGTACACTCCAGGTAGTTTCCCAGAGGAAACAAAAGTAAGGCTTCAATGTGCAGGCAAAAGAATCTGAGGTGGAGGGAAGATTTGACCTTTGTCAGGGGGATTTATTAGGGCATTATGTAGAGGAGAAGAGAAGGCAAAGGACAGTTGTATACTGTGATTGTCAACCAATTTCATCTGAGGGTGAAGAATTTGGTTAGTCTCCCAAGATTGGTAGAGTAGAACTACAGAAGCTGTCAGGTGAAAGATCATCAGTATGATATGATGGCACAAAGGAACCTGGGTAAGCCACTTAAACCTGTTTGCCTCAGTTTTCTCATCTGTAAAATGAGCTGGAGAAGGAAATGGCAAACCAGTCCAGTATCTTTGCCAAAAAAACGCTAAAAAGGATCACAAAGAGGACATGACTGAACAACAAAATTTTTTCTCCTTAATCTCTTTGATCTTGCTGTTTTCCTTTGAGTTTTCATAGAACATGTAGTTGAATTTAAACCAGCATCTGGACCTGGAGATTATTCCTCAGTTCTTCCTCAATTTCTGCCTAACTTCTCCAAACTCTTCCTCCCCAAATTCAATCCCTGACTTTCTTCACTCATCCAAAGCTCCCTAAGTCATATGTACAACATACATACATACATACATATATGTATATACATATACATATATACATATATATATATATATATAATTTCTGGTGGTGCAGTCATAGGACTTTGGTTCAGATCTGGTCTCTGATGCTTACTGCCTATTTTCAACAAATCACTTAGCCTCACTGAGCTTCAGTCTCCTCATTGATAAAATAAGGAAGTTGGGCTAGCTGGCCTTTGAAACCTCTTCCAACTCTGCATCTAGAATCCTCTGACTTGGGAGTTGGGCAAATCACTTAATTTGCAAAATGTACCAATAGTCCTTTTAAGCTACAAATCTGTAATTTTTATTCACAGTGCAATTCATTACATTCCTATACTTACCCAAGAATTTAATTTTATGGTGGAGATCCTCATTGCAATGCTATTTGTTACTTATCATACACATTTACATACACCATGGATCAAGTCATGTCCTCCATAAAACAGTAACTTCATAGATAGTAAAAGCTTGACATGCCACAGTATAAAGGAGGCATTAACCTTGTCCCTGAACTCCTGAATTCTTCAGGATGGAAGACATTTCAAGTGATTAGGATTCCAGATTCCAACAAGATCCGAGGACCCTGAACTTGGCCTTCTGACTTCTCTAGATCTGTCTTCTCCCTGGCCTGAGTAAAAATGAGTCCTTAAGTAATCTGAAGTCATGTGACAAAAGTGAGTATACAAATTCACTGAACAATTGCTTATGTGAATTTTATATTTCAGGAGAGATACTTGATCTAAAAAATAAGTAAGTACAAATTCTTTGTTTAAAAAGATATTATAAATATGGAGTGGGAAGTCTTTGAATTTGCTATATCTCACATTTGAGATCAGAAAGTAAATTGTTACTGGAAAAAAATGCCCAAGCAAAGAAAAATATGGAAAAATCTAAATGTAAAAGCCTTAAGGTAGCAATCCAATTATATCGCTTCTCTCCACAGTCCTTTTCCCTCCTGCAAAAGGCAGCTCTCACTACGAGGAAGAGAAATACATTTTAATTTGACAGCTGAAGCAACTCCCATTGCAAAATTAAAATGCATTTTGGCAGTTTCTCGAAATTATATGTTTTATTGAAAAATACTATTTCATGATACAGATGTAACCCATATCTGATAAGCGCCAATACATGGACAAAGGGATTCACATTTTCTTTCTGAATCAATGAAGCAAAGAGCAGGAAATTGGAAATATTTTAAAGCAACATAGATCAACTCAGTTTAGCAATGACTTCATGTAATTTTTTAAAAAATAGAACAAGCTGATGATTTAAGGCTCCTAATTGAGGTCCAAAGGTTGACTTAGTGGCTGGAGCACATAGGTCTTGCACCTTTAACCAAGGTCTCCTGGATGACCTGAGGAAATTTATGGGTTTTTCCTACCAACACCAAGAGAGGTCTGCTCAGAGAACTTGGAGTGCATGCTCAAAAAAAAGTATTATAATCATATCTGAAAGCTAATGGGAGACATCAATAATTCTAAATAGGATGGAAGGGATGAGATTAAATTTCAGATTCTTCGTTCAAAAGGTTTCTTGCATGTCTTTCCACAGTATCTTTTATCAAGGAGAAGCCATCAGTGTCCATGTAAGGATGGTAATGGGCTAACATAGCAAAAAGAGATATCAGTCAATCAACATTTATTAATCACTTATCGTTTGCCAGGTACTGTGCTAAGGATACAAAAAGAGTGTAGTAGATAGAGTATTGGACTTGGAGTCAAGAAGATCTGGGTTCAAATTCTACCTCTGACTCTTATGAGTTGTGTGAACCTGGACAATTTACTTAATTTCTCTGTGCCTCAGTTTTCTCATCTGTAAAATGAAGAAGTGGACTGGTGTCTAAGGTCTCTTTCCAGCTCTAAATCTACAATCCATCAATAAGTCCCTCCTTCCCTGCTGTGAATTCCCTCTGCTTACAGGTTTCAGTTTAATTCTTAATAGACAGAAAGGTTAGAGCACATATATTATGCACTTAAAGCAGCTCTTAAGAAGTTGATACGTGAAGTAAGCTAAGAAATAAATGACGATTGAAAATCATAGTTAGAAATATAGCAAATCTTTCATTATCCCACATCCTGATGGAATTTGTGATTCATGGAATCTTCTGGCAGTTTCTAGGTCAACTATTCTAGATATAAGTCCTTGTTGCTGAAAATCTTCCTGAGTTTGTAATTCCATTTTCCTGCCTTAGTAAGAAGCAGCTGAATTATTACTTGATGATAGAGGATCATGCAAACATTCATTCTTATTGTCACTACAAGTCACTGCAAGATTCCTCCTACTTCTGTTTGGGTTGAGATTTTCTTTCTTGTGGTTTTTCCCTTTTGTTCTGACTCTTCTTTCACAACATGACTAATGTGGAAATACATTTAATATGATCATACATGTATAGCCTATATCAGATTGCATGCAATCTTGGGGGTTGGGGAGTAGAGGGAGGGAGGAATTTAGAACTCAAAAATCTTATAAAAGAGAATGTTAAAAAATAAAAATTTAAAAAAAATTTAAAAATTTTAAAAATGAAGCATCTTAAGCTTAAAAAAAACAACATCAATAAATTCTTGTGTGTGCTTACACTTCAAACTGTAGCCAGTTGTCACCCCTTAGACCATGACCACTCCACTCAACCTCATTTCTCTACTGTTGGCAGCAACTCCACAGACATACCTCTCCTCTCCTCCCCTCTTCTGCATTATCCAGCCTTTTATCTTCGTCAATTTGCATAATCCACTCTATAAATTGACTTTCTCCTCTAGTTGTTCCATTTATCTTTTCTTACTTACCTTGCCAATTGCCTTCTTCCTCCTTTCTCCCCTTGATCTTTAAGTCCTTATTCCTTAATCTTATTAAGGGGGCGCTAGGTGGTGAAGTAGGTAGAGTGCCAAGCCTTAGAGACAGGAATTCAAATTCATCCTCAGATACTTAGTAGCTATGTGACCCCGGGTAAGTCATTTCACCCTGCTTGCCTCAGTTTCCTCATCTGTAAAATGAGCTGGAGAAGGAAATGGCAAACCACTCCAGTATCTTTGCCAAGAAAACACCAAAAAGGATCACAAAGAGGACATGACTGAACAACAAAATTTTTCCTCTTTAATCTCCTTCATTCTGCTTTTCCTTTGACTTTTCACAGAACCTGCAGTTGAATTTAAACTGATATCTAGACCTGGAGATTGTATCTGGATTCTTCCTCAATTTCTGCCTGATTTCTCCAAACTCTTCCTCTCCATATTCAATCTCTGACTTTCTACACTCATCCAAAGCTCCCTACATCATCTATATAATTTCTTTCTTCTTATTTGGCTTCAGTTCTTCTCTCTCCTCCCTCTCACCCCACACTTTTCTCTGGTAGAAGCTGGAAATGTGGCGGCTGTGATGATGCCCTCTCTGTGGATGCTCCGGTATTGACTTTCATAATACTGAACTAGGCTGATCCTCAGATTAAAACCTGCTACCAGGGCTGTTCTGGAAGCCTGAAATTTTTTCCAGCTTGGCAGAACTCGTATTGTGTTGGTAGATTCTACAAGAATCTAGGGTCACTTTGACAACAGATGGTCATCAGTAGGATTGGAATGTGGGACATTCTGAAAAAGTCTCATTAAAAAAGAGTCTCTTAAAAAGCCACTCACGATCTGCATTGAAAAGCCCTGGAAGCAGGATCTGAAAGATCCAAATTGCAGACACGTTACAGGTTGTATCTCTGCAGGGAAAGTCTACCTTTCGTGCCCCATTGTTTTGAGGCAGGTGTTTCTGTCTTTCTTAAACCTGTCCCTAAAGGCATTTCCCTTCCAAATGTGTGCTCATTGTGGTGATGCTTGACTTCAGGCAAGTCTGGCTCACTGGCAAAGCTGAATGGCAGACCTCCACCTCTGCCCTGGGAAGGTTGGACCCATGTCTGGCATGAACAGAAGCTTTGATTCACCAACCCCTGCTGCCTTATAGGACTCTACCAGAACAACCTTTCATGCTTCCCTTTGTCACTTCCTCTCCTTTCCCCACTGCTCTCCTCTCTTTTTTCTATCCATTCTCCTTTCTTCTTCCTGTCCTGTCCCAAGTCTCCTCCTTTCTTGTCTTCCTCCTTCCCCAGTAATATGGTCATAGATTTAGAGGCCTAGGGAGGGAGGTTAAGTGACCGTCCCAAGGTCATACAAGTAAGCAGCAGAAGCAGTAACCCAAGTTATCTGACACTAGAATCAGATTCCTGTATGAATCTTACCTTTTTTCCCCCCCTCCTCTACCCTTTCTAATTTGCTTTGCTAAGCAGAAACCTCTGGGACCTCTTTGCCTCATTTTCATGTGGGGCTGAGTTCACAAATGAAATACCTTGCCTCAAGTTTTCTTCAGAACTTAAGAGGACTGAAGTGAAAGGGTTCCCCTTCAGGCCACCTGACAAAATTGGCTTTTTACGTGATGCCAATCAGTCTGGGAGAACTTGAGAGTTGGCTTAATCCTTTTATGCCGATATGAGGGTAAGGAATTTCTCTCCTTGCTATTTCTTCCATTAATTAGCCAATTCAAGCAAACAAGTCTCTATTCAATGATCATTTGTTGTTTCAGGGTACCACTTTGCCTTTGGTACCTAAATATTAATTAATGATACTTTCTGAGTTAATGAAGATTTGCAACCATTTTGCAAATTTGTTTTCCAATTAGGGCAGAAATCTCTTTTATTCCCTCTTTCTGCATTGCTTTTTCCTTTGATATCTCTTCAGGTGGCAACATGGTGTAGCAGTATGAAGACTGTTCTTGGAGTGAGGAGAGATCTGTGTTCAAATTTCACCTCTAATACTTGCTATTTGTATGACTATGGCCAAGTTACTAAAGTACCCTTCCTCAGTTTCCTTGGATAATAATACCTGCAGTATGTACTTCATAGGATCAAAGGAGGCAATAGATTTTAAACGCTTAGCAATTCTTTTTTTTT
>JAQQSZ010014515.1:0-11494 GCA_028646595.1 Phalanger gymnotis
GGAGGTGGAGAGTATGTAGTTTCCATGACCTGGGAGATCACTAACACACCAGAAGAACAAAACTTCAAAAATTAACTCATAAAGATTTGTGAGGCTGATAGCTAAAGACAAGAGAAAGATTAAAGCCTATATGCACACATTTCTCAATGTTCCTGCAGGGTGCTCAATCTAATTGTGGAGTAAATATGCAGCCACTGAGGATGGTGTTGATACCTGAGGAGCTCAGTAAAATGCTGGATTACATTAAGGTTTGTTCTCTGCCAATGTTCTGGAGGGAGAGACAATTGTCTGGGTGGTAAGGACAGCATGCGCCTAAGGCTACAGTAGCCTGTGAGGGAGGCGGCAAATGTCTGCCTGGTCTGTGGGTCTGAAAGAGGTCTGTGCCGTTCCCTTGGGAGGATCCAACCTAATCAAGCTTCAGATTCATCCAGGGTATTGGGTATTCAGAACACTCTCAAACAAAAGCAAATAACAGTTGGTCTGTGTCTGTTGGATGAATAAAGGAATATCAAACTACCTCCAATGTCCCTAGATGCAAGTCTGCTTGTTAAAAGTATTCCTTGAGACTGGTTTCCTTGTTCTTCAGACCAGTTCCATGTCTCTGCACTCAGATTTCTGTCGCCACCATCCTGTAATCAGCAGGTGACTTTGAGCTATCTTTAGACTTTTCCTACTCTTTTCTATCCAAATCTGTCACCACATCCTATTATTTCTTCACTCAAAATACCTTGTGGATTCTCCCCTTTTGCTCCAGTCCCACTGGCACCACCCCAATCCCTCATCATCAGATGTCAGGTTTACTCAGCAGGGTTGGCATCCAGGTTGTGGGTGGCTGTGGTCCTGGAACAGGCCTGAGCGGCATGTATGGGCATTGTATGGGCAAGAGGTCTTAGGATCATAGGATTCAGAGTTGGTGAGGCCATCAAAAGTCATCTTGTCCAACTCTTTCCTCTTACAGATGAGGAAACTAAGGGCCAGAGAGTTTATAAGATGTGTCCAAATTCACAGAGGTGTCAAAGATAGAAGGAAAAAATCAACAAAGGAAATCAATTAACAAAGAAAGAAGAGGTATATAAATGTTGTGAGCCTGGAGAGCAAAACCAAAGTGAATCTTTAGGGCAAAGGTTCACCTTCTTGTACAATGGACTCCTTGGCAGTTAAGTGAAACTTATAGACCCTCCTCAGAATAATATTTTTCCTTCACTTATTTATTTTATTTTTAATTTATGGAACAAAACAAACATTTTCATAACAGTATAATAAAAAAGATAATTGCACATGAAACTGCAAATCTACTATGTAAAAGTTGCTATTTCTTTTAAGTACATAATAAAGTTATGTACATTTCTTTTTTTTCCTTCTCTCATGAAATAAAATGCATAGAATTGCAAAGGAAGACAATTATATTGAAATATAGTTATCAGAAATATTTTTAAAAAACAACTTCATGGACCTCAGGTTAAGAACTCCTCCTCTAGGGTGTCAGGACTAATTGGAGAATCCATGCATGCATGCATGAATGAATGAATGAAAAGCATTTCTTAAGAACTTTCTGTATGCCAAGTGAGAATGGAAAGGCTTGGAGGCTGAGTATGAGAGCTTTGCTGCCTGGCCAGAGAATCAGACCAGAGGCCATAGGCAGATGCAATTAGCGTACGCATGCAAAGGGTGAGGTCTAGGGATCAAGCTTGATATGATGAAACAGGTGGAGGACATAGTTCAGATAGGGAGGCTGAGAACAGTCTTGGTCTGGATTTATATAACAGTGCATCTCAGATATGAGTGTTGATTTTGGGAGAGAGACTGGGCCAAAGCTCTCACAGGCATTTAAGTGTCATTCTTAGAGTGGCCTGATTAAGGTTAGCCGGTGGGTGCTATAGGCTACTGTAGGGAGTCTGAATTCCTCTGTCTGCCTTCTTAGAGTCTTCATAGTCTTACCTCTCCCTATTTTTCTGATTTTATTTTCCACTCCTGAACAACAGAAAACTTTTGTTTCTAGTGTTTTGCCACGTAGACTAGTCTGAATTAGCAAAGAACAGAGTCGTGTGGTGGTATTGACTGAAATCATTTATCCAATAATTGAGCCAGGATCCAGAGGACAGGGGAGAGTCAGTAACGCTTCAGAACAGGGTATCAATGCTCCTGGCCAAGATCATGTGACTAGTGATTTACTTTGAAGTATGGCCCACCCAACAAAAGGCCATGCCAACTAATCAGCTTAGAGTTGTCACCAGTATAGGAGCCTGAATTAATAATCATACTAACTGGGTTAAAAAAACAAAATAACTTAAGAGTTGTAGAATTTCAGAGATAAGGAGTATTTTAAAGGTCTTCTTGTCCAATCCTGTCATTTTCTAAATGAGAAAATTGAGATGGAGAGAATTGATGTGACCAGTCCAAGATGGCCATTATTTGATAACAGGGCTAGAACCTCAAACTCCAAATTCTAGTGTCCTTTCCCATTTGGTAAATTTCCTTCCATACATACAAATCATAAACAAATAAAGGGAAATGTGGAAAAATTATCTATCAGATCTATAGACAGGACAAAAATTTATGATCAAGGAATAGAGAGGATCACAGATGATAAAATGGATCATTTTTACTGTTCAATCATTTTTAGTTATGTCTGACTCTTTGTGACCCTATTTAGGGTTTTCGTGGCAAAGATGCTAGAGCGATTTGCCATTTCTTTCTCCAGCACATTTTACGGATGAGGAAACTGAAGCCAACAGGGTGAAGTGACTTGCTCAGGGTCACATAGTTGCTAAGTAACTGAGGCCAGATTTGAATTGAGGAAGATGAGTCTTCCTGATTTCAGGGTTGCACTCTATCCACATATAGCCGATCTAGAAAATCACAAAAGTCTTGCACAAACAAATCTAACAAAACTAAGATTAAAAAGGAAATGATTAACTGGTGGGGCGGGAATCTTGCCATTAAGTTTCTCTCATAAAGGACTCACTTCCAAGACATAAAGAACTGATTCAAATTTATGAGAAAAATTCCTCAATTGATATAAGGATATGAGTGGGACAGCTAGGTGACATGGTAGTTTGAGTGGAAGGAAGACCTGAGTTCAAATCTGACCTCAGACAGTACATGTATATATGACCCTTGACCAGTCACTTAACCCTCTCTACCTCAGTTTCCTCATTTGTAAAATGAGCTGGAGAAGGAAATGGCAAACCACTCCAGTATCTTTGCCTGGAAAAGCCCAAATGGGGTCACAAAGAGTAGGATGTGACTGAAATAATTCAACAACAAAACAACCAAGTATATGACCAGATAATTCTCAAAGGAAGAAATGCAGGCTAACTAGAGCAAGGTGAAAAAAAACTTGCTCCAAATCATCACTAATTAAAGAAATACAAATTAAAATAGTTCTGAGATTCTATTTCCTGCCCATTAGACAGAAAAAGAAAACAAAAAAGAAAAATGACCCCTGGTGGAGAAGCTGAGGAACAAGAAGTACATGGATGCACTGTTGCTGAACCTGTGAATGAGTACAACCATTCTGGAAAGCGATTTGGAATTGTACACAAAAAGTTTCTAAATATTGTCTGCCCTTTGACCTAGCCACACCACTGCTAGGCTTATGCTCAAAGGAGATGAAAGAAGTATCCTTTTCACATATTTATAGCAGTTCTTTTTGTCCATTAATTGAGAAATAGCCGAATAAATTGTGGTATGTCAATCTGATGAAATACTACCACTCTGTAAGAAATGAGAAAAGAGAGGGTTGGAGCCAAGATGGCAGAGTAAAGGCAGGGACTTGCTGGAACTCTCCTCTAAAACCCTCCAAATCCCTTTAAAAATGACGCTAAACAAATTTTAAAGTGGCAGAATCCATGAAAAGATAGAGTAAAACAAATTTCTAGTGCAAGACAACTTACAAGGTCAGCAGGAAAGGTCTGTTGCACTAGACTGAGAGAGGAGTGTAGTCCAGCACAAGCTGCACCAGTGCAGACTGGGCCCCAGGGAGCCTGGAGCAGGCCTCCAGGCGACTGAATTGGAGCAGCTGAGGCACTTTGCAGGCCTCTCAGCCCACAGACACCAAGGACAACTTACCAGGTCAGCAAGAAGGGTCTGTCATGCCAGAGTGGAAGTAGAGTGCAGTCCAGCCCTGGCCCTAGCACAGCCCTGGCCCCAGCAGGCCAGGAGCAGGCCCTGGGAGTGACTGAATCAGCAGTGGCAGCCACAGCCCAGTGTCTGCTTCCGGGGCTCTCAGCCCACAGACAATAAGGGGGTTGAATAGCTGGTCAGAAGGAGATTATAGAGGTCTCTTAGCTAACACAGTGGCAGGATTCTATTGTTTTGTCCACCCTTGGATAAGGTCGCAGCCCTGGGTGGCAGTCCTGGGGCAAGGAGGACCACTAGCACATCAGAGTTTAAGGCATCGGTGTAGAAGAGACCTTCCTCACAGTTCTAGGGCAGAAAAGAGTGCTTGTTGTTGAGCACAGGCCAGGAGAGTAGTAAACACCTCTCCTTAAATCATACCACTTTGGAAGAACTGAAAACTTAAATGTCCCTAGAAGTGTCTCTGAAAACAGCTGCACAAAACCCCTGAAGCTTGGGACAGTGTACCCTTTACACTGGAAGCAGAGCCCTATCTTAACAAAGAGTTAAAGGGTCAACTAATAGTCTGGAAAAATGAGCAAACAACAGAAAAAAAACTCTGACTATAGAAAGTTATTATGGTTACAAGGAAGATTAAAACATACTCTCAGAAGAAAATAGCAAAGTCAAAGCTTCTACATCCAAAGCCTCCAAGAAAAATATGAATTGGTGTCAGGCCATAGAAGAGCTCAAAAAAGATTTTGAAAATCAAGTAAAAGAGGTAGGGGAAAAATTGGGAAAAGAAATGAGAATGATGCAAGAAAATCATGACAAAAGAGTCAACAGCTTGGTGAAGGAGACACAAAAAATACTGAAGAAAATAACATCTTAACAAACAGACTAGAGCAAATGTCAAAAGAGCTCCAAAAAGCCAATGAGGAGAAGAATGCCTTAAAAAACATAATTGGCCAAATGGAAAAAGAGGTCCAAAAGCTCATTGAAGAAAATAATTGCTTAAAAATTAGAAAGGAGCAAATGAAAGCTAATGATTTTATGAGAAACCAAGAAGCAATAAAACAAAGCCAAAAGAAATGAGAAAAGAGACATTTTCAGTGAGACAGACTAATATGAACTGATAAAGAATGAAGTGAGCAGAACCAGAGAATAATTTATACTATAACATTAATATTATAAAAATGAACAATTTTGAAGACCTTTAGAGTGGATGGAGAATGAAATGAGCAGAACCAGGAGAACAATTCATACAATAATAACCAAACTGTAAAAACAAATAACTTTGGAAGCTATATGAACTATGATCCATACAATGAGCATTTGTCATTTCAGAGAAAATGCTAGGTATGATTGAGAAGTGATGGATTTTGAGTGTAAAATAAGGCATATACATTTTTTCACATACAGTTATCAAAGGAATTTGTTTTATTTCATTGTGAATAATTGTTTTAAGAAATTTGTTTTTCTTTTTTCCACATAGGGCTAGGGGTGACGAGGGAGAGAAAATAGATTTCAGTTAATTTTTTTTTTTTGAAGAGAGTGAGGAGGGAGAGGTGGTCCAGATACGGAATATTGCACACCCTTTCAGATGAGGACAGTGTATTATTAGTTTTACTTAATTGCTTTACTTTGTTACAAGAGACCTCTCATGAAGCAGGAATCATCTGTAAAAGTGTATAATGTAAAAACAAAAAACATCAATAAAACTTTTTTTAAAAATGAAAAATAAATAAATTGGCTGAAGGCTGCTAGGATGAACCCACTCACAGAAGGCAAGAGGAACTTCTGCTCACTTAATTGCTTCAGGATCAGAGCAACAACAATATGGAGCTATCTATTATGAAGATTCAATTTAGTTTGATGAGCCTTTACTAATCTATTTACAAATATTTATTGAATACCTACCATGTGTCAGGCATTGGAATTCAAAGACAAAAATGAAGTAGTCTCTGTCCTCAATGAGATTACATCTTATCAGGAGAGACAACATATGCATATGTAAGAATATACAGACTATATGCAATATAAATACAAAATAAATAGAAGATAGTTAAATATATGGTATCTCGGGAGGGAAGGCACTAGCAATTGTTGGGGAGGGGAGCAGGAATTGGGATATAAGAAGATCTGCCAAAAGTTCACTAGTCAAATGCGGAAAGGTTGCAAATGCATTAACTAACCCAAAGGGCATGACCATATACTTAATAATGCATAGTCAGGGTCCAAAGTCTTGTCTTCCATTCCTCCGTGGCCCTGATTTTCAAGAGATTATTCACAGAGAAGTGCTGGATCCAGATTGTCCTGGTTCTGGACAGCCTATTGTTAAATTTTTGGTGTCAGCATTTTATGTCTTAGAAATTGACAAATACTAAGTACAATCAATACAGTGATCTGAGACAATTCCAAGGGGTTCATTATGAAAAAAATGTTATTCACCTTCAGAGAGAGAGAATTGATGAACTCTGAGTACATACTGAAGTATAATTTTCTGACTTTATTTTTCTTGCTTCTTGTTGAAATACAGCTAATATGGAAATATGTTTTGAATGATTTTACATGTATAATGAATGTCATATTGCTTGCCTTCTCAGTAGGTGGGAGAGAGAGCAGGAGGGAAGGAAAGAATTAGGAACTCAAAATTTAAAAAGAAAAGAATATTATAAATAAATAAATAATAAATTAGAAAATTTTTTAAAAGAAAGAAATCAGTAAACAAATCAGGGCTTGATTAGTTGTTTTGTTGATTACCTAAAATTAAGAAAGTAATGGAGAAAATACTAATAATGCAGACTAAGCTTAAAAGTGTGTCATAGGTACATTCCTCCCTTCCCCTCATTCCCCCCCCCCCCCAAAACTGCTTGTTAAACATTTACCAGCACGCCTTTGAATAAGCCTCCCTGAAGTCAGCTTTGGCAGATTTAAGCCCCCTGCACCCAGTCAAAACCAGTGGAAGCTGGTAAGATAAGATCATAGAATTTGACCTGGAAGGAGACTTTAAGACCACTCTTTTGTTTTATAGATGAAGAAGCTAAGGCCCATAGAGGTTAAATGACTTGCCCAAGGTCATATGGACAGTAAGTGACAAAAGGAGGATTTAAGAACCTGGAATTCTAGAGTCAGAGTCCTTCCACTGTGCCACACTGTCTCACAAGCCGTTGTGAACATTAAGCACATTCAACCTCTGACAGTTCATGAAGGGGCATAATTCACACCATTTTCAGGAACAAAATAAAGGGGTCTTACTTCTGATACCTGGAGGATTGGGATGGTCATATAAATAACTTCCTGAAATGTACCTGAATGTAATTGAATAAGGCCTGAACCTCTTATTTAGTCAGGCATCAATGTGTCCAGATACTGTGTATGTGTGGAGGGGGGAGGGGGACTAAGGAAGATATCCTCATAATCTGTTAATGGTGCAATCATAATCATGGTGTATATGCAGCTGGTCCAAATATTATAACTATAAAAAGTCCTAGGGGCGGCTATGTGGCAAAGTTGATAGAATATTGGGCCTGGAGCCAGGAAGACTCATTTTTGTGAGTTCAAATCCAGCCTCAGACACAAGCTGTGTGACCTGTGATCCTGGGCAAGTTTCTAACCCTGTTTGCCTTGGTTTCCTCATCTATAAAATGAGCTGAAGACAGACATGGCCAACCATCCCAGTATCTTTGCCAAGAAAACCCTAAATTGGTCATAAAGAATTGAACTTCACTGAAAAAGAACTGAACAATAAAAAGTGCCGAGAGTTTGGGAGAATTCCCTCCACTTTGTTCCTGGGAGAAAATAGCCTAACTGAGTGATCTTGAGGTCTTTTTAGGGCCTTTCTCAGCCAAGTCCTTCAAAAAGTCATCTACGGTGTATATTTCCTGGACGAGGCCAGTGTGATAATGTTTTGCTTGACTGTCACGAGGGTCTTATTTTCCTCTGTTTTTTATTGGTGGTGGTGGTAGGGTATTGGGAATGAGAGAATTTATTTTTAGTAATTGAAAAAAAGGAAAATTTAATTAAAAAATAAAAGAAAAGCTATCTTTATTCCTTGACACTACTCTTATTCCTTAAACCCTAGGAATGCCTCCTAACCTTATCAATCAAATGAAACTGCCCTCTCCAAAGTTACCTTTGGTCTCTTCATTGCCAAATTTATTGATCATTTCTCAGTCCTTATCCTCTTTTACCTCTCTGCTGTATTTGACAGTGGTAACTACCCTTTCCTCTTGCTTATTTTCTTTCTGGGCTTTCATGACACTGCCTTGTTCTGTTTCTTTTCCTCTCAGGCCATTCCTCTAACTTCTTTCCAAGCTCATGATCCATAACACACCCACTGACTGTGGGTGTTCCAGTCTTGAGCCCTCTTCTCCTTTCTCTACACTTTCTCTCTTGATAAGCTCTCTTGGGCTTAATTTTCATCTCTACGCAGATGATTCAGATCTATGTATCCAGCCCCAGCATCTCCCCTGAGTTTCTATGGCACATCACCAATTGCCTATTGGGCATTTTAATGGGCTTCCTGGAGACATCTTGATCCCAACATTTCCAAAACTGAACTTTCCCTTAAATACCCTCCTGTCTTCCAAAATGTCTTATTTTGGTGGAAGGCACCACCATTCTTCTAGTCTCCTAGACTGATCACCTTGGTGTTATGCTTAACTCTTTACCTGACATATTCATTTGCCACACCTTGCCGTTTCTATCTCCACATCATTTCTCTATTCACACAGTTATTAATTCAGGCCTTTGTAACCACTTGCCTAGATTGCAACAGCCTCCTTGTTTCAAGTCTTTCCTTTCTTTAGTCCATTCTGGGAAAAACTGCTAGTGATTTTTCTTAAGTGTAAATCTGAACTCTGACTAAATCCATTTCAGTGACTCCCTATTGCCTCTAGGATAAAATATGGACTCCTGTTTTTGGCTTTTAAAGACAGGACTTGTCCTCAGCCTTATTGTACCTTACCTCTGCTTGTGCCCATCTCCACCGCACATTTTGATTCACCCAAAATGACCTCTTCTGTTCCTATCTCCTGCATTTTTGTCTTTGCATTGATCTAAGCCTAAAATGCACTCCCTTCTCACCCTCATCTGATAGATTCTTTCCCTTCAAGATAGCTCAGGTTAGTTGAAGTTAGTTGAAACAATTAATAATTTTAGTGAAGTAGCAGGAGATAAAGTAAATCTACATAAATCATTAGCATTCTGATATATCTAGATATATCTATATGTATATCTATATATCTCAAATGAAACCCTGCAAGAAGAGATGATAAGAGATACCCCATTTAAAATAACTCTAGACAGTATAACATACCTGGGAATATGCCTTCCAAAGCAAAGCCAGGAAGCATATGAACAAAATTATTTTTAAAAAACTTTTTACACAAATAGAATCAGATTTAAATAATTGGAGAAAAATTAATCGTTCATGGGTAGGCAGGGTCAATATAATAAAAATGACAATTTCACCTACACTAATTTATACATTCAATGTCATCTCAATTAAATTACCAAAAAAATTATTTTACTGACTTAGAAAAAAAAATGAAATTCATTTAGGAGAACAAAAAGTCAAGAATATCAATGGAAGTAATGAAGAAATGGATAGGAAGGAGGTTTAGCGGTACCAGATCTTAAACTCTATTATAAAGCTCTAATTATCAAAATTATCTTATACTGACCAGAAATAGAAATGTAGGTCAATGGAACAGAGTAGTCCTACAATTTACAGCAGCAAATGAATAAGCCAGTGTTTGACAAATATAAAGGCTTAAGTTTTCAGATAATTCATTATTTGGTAAAAATTGTTGGAAAAGCTTGAAAGCATTATGGCAGAAATTGGGCATAGATCAATATCTTACATCATTTTACCAAGATGAGGTCAAAATGGGTATATGACCAAGATATAAAGAAAGATATTACTAGAAAATTTGAAGAACATGGAACATATTACTTATCAGACATGGATTTGTGAACAATTGATGAATAAACAAGATATAGAGAGCAGAATGAGGTGTAAAATGGATAATTTCAATTAAGTTAATTCAAAAATGTTTTGTACAAATAAAACAAATGTGGACAAGATCAGAAGGAAAGCAGAAGATCGTGGGGAAAATTTTTATAGAAAGTTTCTCAGCTAAAGGTCTAATATGTCAAACATATGAAGAGCTTTGTTAAATCCATAAGTATGAGTCATTCCCCAATTGATAAATGGTCAAAGGATAAATGGGCATATCCTTTGATATAAATAGGTAGTTTTCTGATGAAGAAACCAAAACAATTTATAGTGACATGAAAAAATGCTCTAAAAAATTATTGATTAGAAAGTGTAAATTAAAGCAACTTTGAGATAGCATTTTATACTTACCAGATTGGCCAAAATGATTGAAGAGGAAAATGATGCATGTTGGAGGGGATGTGGAAAAATTGGGACACTAATTCATTATTAGTGGAATTGTGAACTGATTCAACCATTTTGGAGAGCAGTCTGGAATTATGCCCAAAGAATTATTAAATTGCCTATACTCTTTGACCTAGCAATAAAGCCACTAGGTCTATTTCCAAAGATGATTAAGAAAAAAAGAAAAGAATCTAAATGTTCCAGATTGTTTATAGCAGCTCTCTTTGTGATGGCAAAGAACTGGAAATTAAGGGGATGCCCATCAACTGGGAAATGGTTGAACAAGTTGTGGTATATGAGTGTGATAGAATACTACTGTGCCATAAGAAATGATGAGCTCAATGGTCTTAGAAAAACATGGAAAGATTTTCATGAAATAATGAAGAGCAAAATGAGCAGAACCAAGAGAACAGTATACAGTTACAATAATATTGTTTTAAGAATGACTTTGAGCGAATTAGTCATTTTGACTATCATAAATACTCAAATTAGCTATAAAGGACATATGAAGAAAGTCACTACCTGCATCCAGAGGAAGAACAGAAAAACAGAAGTATATATAATAACGGTATATATATATATATATATGTATATATATATATATATATATAAATGTATGTATATACCTATTTGTGTCTAATGATAGCCATCTCTAGAGCATGGCATGGGGTGGGGGGAGAAAAAAAGGGAAAAAAAAGATATTTACATACTAACTTTGTGGTATATTTAAGAGGAATAGCAAGTTGTACATAGTAGATTTGTAGTTTAGTGTATAATCATCTTTCTTTATACTACTATGTTATGGAAATTTGTTTTATTTCATAAATAAATTTTTTTTTTTTGTAAAAAAACTCAGGCACAGGGGGTGGAGGGGTGGAGCAGGTGGAGCCAAGATGGCTACGTGAAAACAGCATCTTACTGGACCTCTCCTACAAGTTTCGTCAGATACCTCTAAAAAAGTCAATCTGAGCCAAGATGGCAGCTGGAAAGCAGGGACTTGCCTAGGGCTCTCCCCCAGGACCCTCTAAA
>JAQQSZ010014516.1:0-11494 GCA_028646595.1 Phalanger gymnotis
AGATATAGACACAGATATAGACACAGATATAGACACAGATATAGACACAGATATAGACACAGATATAGACACAGATATAGACACAGATATAGACACAGATATAGACACAGATATAGACACAGATATAGACACAGATATAGACACAGATATAGACACAGATATAGACACAGATATAGACATAGATGTATTATACACTGAACAGCAGCTCTGCTGTTAAGCCAGGCTGCTGTGTGGCTGAGCTACAGATCCTACATGTTCTGCTGCTGCCCTGCTGTTTAGCTGGACTGCTCTGCAAGGTCCCTTGCAGCTGGCTGCTCTTCTTCTCCAGTGGGCTGGCCCCCATGCACCAAGTTGGGCAGCTCTTCTACCCAGCCAGGCCTCCCTGCTTGCAGGATACTGCTGCATGCTTTCAGAAAGGGAAGAAACCATTATCTGGGAATCTGCAGGTCTCCACATCTGTTCCTTCCCCCACCCAGAGAGCAGTTGGCAGCACATCAAGGTACAGTCTCTTGTCAATCCTTAGGCTTTCCTTTGTCTGACCTTCCTTGTTGAGGCTGGGGTGCCTAGAAGACCTCCCTCTGCAGTGATCAATCGGCACACCACAAAATCCCCTCCTCTGCAAGTGTAGTTACAACCAGGACATGCACATTTGTCTAACAGACAAAAAAGAGTTCTGGAGTCCAGCATCCTTTGTGATTACTTCCAAAATTCTTCTCACAGCCATATGTCAAATGAGCAGCTAGGACACCTTCCCGGCTCTTTAAGTCTCATAGAGATCTGTGCCCCTTTCACTCAGCTAGATGGACAAAGTCTGAAGGGGGGTGCACCCAGACACACATGCAGCTAGGTTTACCCTGATCCTCACAAGTGAGTCCAAAGCAGGAATGAAGCAGCACCAGAGGAGGCATCTAATCTGCCCTATAGCAGAGGCAGAGAAGCTTCTGAAAGACTGAGAGACTCACATGGACAGATAACTGAAGCTGGGGCTCTGGAGCACTGTAGGACTGTCAGGACAAGAACAAGCACAGCCAAGCCCCAGGACAGGGGGAGACCGATGGAACTGGTGGTTGCCATGAAAATACCCAGCCACAGTGAAACAAATGAAATGTAGTGCCAGCCTCTTCCAGTTTGTCCATTTCTTCCAAGTACTTCTGAGTTCTGAACCTGAAAGTCCTTCCTTAATCCTTTCCCCAGTGAGGTTAAAGGGCAGGATGATGAGAGTAAAGTCTATGGATTATTTGCAGCTACCCTATCTTTCAATATATCACATTCCCATAAAAAGCCAATCATTAAAGTCCTATAAATGAAGTAAATTGGCTGCTGGAGGCTTCCCGAAGGTGGCATGAGAATTCAGAGCTAAAGTTCCTATTTGATAACATGTTCTATCTATAGATCCATAGAGAAAATGTGGCAAATCAGGTTGCTCACTCTTGAAAAAGAGAGAAAAGTGGTTTCTTTGTGTGGAGTTGGGAACACCTTCTTTTGAGTAGAGTGGAAGCCCACTCACATGCACTGAATATCCCTTAGAAAAGCCAGTGGTATGAGGGTAGTATCAACTGGTGGTCAAAATATATGCTAGAATCCCTGTTTAGTTATGTCGTGCCAGAGAGAGGACAGCATTGTAGCCTCCCTCTCTAAGGTTGCTGGTGGTGCAGTGAATAGAGTGCAGGGCATGTAGGCTGGAAGACCTAGCTTCTAACATCACCTGTGTGATACTAGGCAAGTCACTTCACCTCTATGGCCTCAGTTTTCTCCAGTGTAAAGTGGGAATAACAACAGCACTATGTTATAGGGTTGTTGTGAGGATCAAATGAGATAACATTTGTAAAGTGCTAGCTGTATTAGTAATTCAGGTGGGACTTTTTTACTGTTTTCTCTTTGGAACACTTAGGTAATCAAGTGTCTTTGATGAGTCTGGCCTTTGTTTCTTTGATTCAATTGGGAGTCTTTGATGACCAGCTTATGTCAGGGGAAAGCCTAGTTCACATGGTTGAGTTGCATGGTTGTGATGCCCTTTAACCCTGAAGAGGGCATATAAATTCAGAAGTTCATGTTTTGCTGGGGGCTCTCCCTCACTGGAAGAATGTCGTGTGATTTGATAAGATGAGACTCTGGATAGCCACTGGAGCCTCTCTGGCTTTGAAAACCCAGATGTTGGTGCCCCTCTCTCTGGAAACTATGTAATTCTTTAGTCAGACAGCCAGAAACCAGTCTGTTGATAACTGTGTGTGTTTGCTCTGTTTATACTGTGTATGTTTGTAATTTCTGTTTGTATTTGCTCTGAAGTTCAGGGTGTTGGCTTTTCCTCCTGAACTAAGTGAATGATATACGAATGTTTAAGTAAAGTGAGACTGCTAATCCCTTAAAGTTGCTTTCCTTAGAAAAGCAGATCAAAGAACCTCCTCTAGCAGCCTTCCTGTGTGCTGGTGTTATTGGTCTTATGCCCCAACAGCAGCTGTTAGCAACATTGTTGTTACACTAGCACAGTGCCAGCCATATAACAGACTCTATAAATGCTCATTCTCTTATCTTATTAACTTGAGTCAAGATTTTAGATTTAGCCTTCATTTCAGTATAAATGGACATTTAATTCCAATGTTTTACCTTCCTTTTAGCCCAATTCTTGTTCAAAGACTACCAAAAGAAGCAGATTCTGTGCTGTTTCAGACCCCCTCAAGGCCAGCCACAGACTAACAAATTAGAAAGTCTCTGTTCCCTCTCCCCTGAAACAAAACAATCCCCAAGATCAGTGACTAAGAGGTTGTGAACCTAGCATGACTGTGCATTTTCTGTATACAATAAGTATTTGTGGGAAATGACTCATATTTAGAAGTTACTTGCCCCACAGAGACTCTAATTCCTTTCTCAATGTGCATATTGATTCTTTCCCCTACTTTTGTTCAGAACTATGGATGAAATAAAGCATTTTGCTGATTTTTATTTGAAATTGTAAACAGTTTTCTTGCCATAACCGTTACTTGGTTAAAGTAATATCCTATTTCTCTTAAAGTTGCATAAATTAGGGGAATAAACTAAATGCCAAGAGATATAGCTTCAACATCACAACCAAATGCACACTGATTCCACACCATATCCCCCAAATCAGATATGTATGAACAGAATACATATGTATATAGATCAAAATTGTGTTTAATTTTATCTAGCTATCTATCTAAATGTTTTACCTTTTAATATGAGCCACATGGGGATTCTGTATCTGTTGTTCACTGACCTAACTAAATATGGAGAGTATCACTACTAGAAAGGATTGATCATTAATTAGGTAATGAATAGCTTTGACTACATATACTCATGATGACCTTGCAATGAGAAACGGGGGGTTGGGAAGGCACTTATAATTTATTTTGGTGAAGTGAATGAAAAGTGAGTGAAAAAAGTCAATGAAATCTTGAATCATTTGAAGTATCTATATCTTTATCTAAAATAATTATATATGTAATCTTAGAATCTGAGAATCCTCTCCGTAGCATCTCTGACAGGTATTCATCCAACTAGATTTGGCATAAATAATTCAAGTGAAAACTACTTTTCAAGGCAGCCCATCCTTCAACTAGAGAAACATAATGATCAAAATGTTCTCCCTTACGGTGAGCCAAAATCTTCCTCTCTTTGGTCCTCAATCTTCTCTTTTCAAAGCTAATTCCAATTTTAATTTCTTGCTTTGTCAATGTGGGGAACTGGGGTTAATGGGCAGGATGGGAGAAAAGGGAGATAGGAAGAAGTGAGTGAGGATCTAAAAGTAAAATAAAATTGAATTTTAAAAATTAATTCCAATTTACTTCAACAGTTCCTCATATGGCATAGATGAATAAATATTAAGCCTAGAAATATTATACATTGTACTTAAATTTACTCTCTTGTTCCCAAGGTGAATCATAAAAAGTTTTCTTTAAAAAAATCTCCTTGGTGTGTCTAATATCCACTAATAATCAGTTAAATATACTAAATATTATGAAAATCATGTCCAAAGAGAAACAGTTTATAAATGTGTAGATTGCAGTTGGCGATATGGATCAGTCTGCAAGCACAGTCGGGATAATATTAAATGAATGATAACAGTTCAGGAACTCACTAGGTATTTGACTCATTTTTGCTCATTCATTTAAAGGGAAATAGTAGAGTAGGGAGAAAAGAGAGGCAGGTCCCTAAGTTCTTATACACAAATAAACTTCAAAGAATCATAGAATTTTAGAGCTAGAAGGATCTTGTTCAATCTGTATTCAAAAGTAATTCCCACAATGGCATATTTGACAAATGATTATCCATCCTCTCCCTGAAGTCTTGCAGTGAGGAAGAAATTACCACCTTCTAAGGTGGCCTATTATACTTTTGAACATTTCTCTCCAATTGTTTTGTTTTTCTTGACGTAAAACTTAAATCTGTCTCTTTCCAATTTTCCTACTTTGGTCCCATTTTTGCCAACTGGGGCTAAACAGAACAAACCTAAACTTCATCAAGACAGCTCTATTTGAAGTGTAAACAGAATCTAATGTAGGTGAATTCTTGCCCTGAGGGTTAAGCCCATGTCCTTGTACCCCACTACTGAAGTTTAGGGTGACCCAGTTCGTGAAGGAGAAAACTGACCATAGTGGTCTAGGTGGAGATGGATTCCTCTGTCCAGACTGTTAGAGGCAACTGAGTCTCATAATCAAGCCCTGTTCTCAGCAGGAGAAGCTGATGGCTTTTTAATTAATTGTTTACCAATCAAGGGTTGATTTTCACCTGTCGGGGGTACCCCCTTTTCCAAAAGTACATTAAGGCTTCTAATCTCTTCATGTCTTGGTTTTTGGTTATCAGGAAAAACCACTGACCATAGATTTATTGATTATTAGCTAGCCTAATTAACAAATTATTAATTACTCAGAAATTTGGTTTTTCACAAGTCACACCATCTTATGCAGCCCCCTTACCGAGATTCAGACTTTGACAGACTTTTTAAAATTCAGAAAGGATATAGTTACAATGTTTGGGATCTGTGGGAAAATTCTGATTTAATGAATCACAGGAGAATGATAAGAGAAGTATGTTAGGTCTGATTCTATCACTCCCTAGGTGATGCAGTACAGTGTTGGAGTCTGAAAGACTGAATTCAAAGCTGACCTCAGATACTTACTAGCTGTGTGACCCTGAGAAAGTCATTTAATCACCATCTGCCTTGGTTTCTTTGTCTGTAAATTGAAGATGATAATTTGCCTACCTGCCAGAGATTTTGGGAGGATAAAATGAGATACTATTTGTAAAGCACTTTGCAAATCTTTTTTTTTTTTTCATATGTTGGCATTTATTATTTCAGTTCAAGAACAGGTTGTGAAAGGGGTGTGTGTGGGAGGGCCTAGGGGAGAGGGAGGGAGGAGACGGAGACATGTGTCTCTTGCCTGTGTCTCCTCTAGACGGGGTTGATCCTGATTTCTGAGCCTTGGTCCAGGGCACACAAGGAAGAATGTGATAAGAAGGGGTTGGCGGGTTAGGGTTTAGGAAAACATGGGGTGGGGGTGGCCAGAGTTACACATTCAACCAGAGGCTGGGATTCTCCTTGGATCAGCAGCACCACTTCTTTTTAGGAATTGAAGCACAGTAATAAGTTCCATTCGGCTTATTTCAGCTCTTATAAAACATTCTTGTAGTTAAAAGTCTTTGTGCTACAGAATTCTTTCATCGCCTCTCTAACTTCTTGTACTTTGCTTCTAGTTTCTTTGAATAGGCATCCAACTTGTAAGCTGCCTGCTCAAGAGCTGCTACTTGCTCCTCAATTAGAGTGATCTGATCCAGATAAGGCTGAAGTGCGGCATATTTCTGGTTTAAGTCCTTTAGGTTTCTACTTAGGTTTACCACAATAGCTTTCATTTCTAGATACTTCAAGCTAGTCAGTTTGTTCATATTTTCCAGAAGTTTATAGTCTTCACTGGTAGCTGTCAGCTTGCCCGTCAGGTACGTGGCCATTTTGGAGAACATGTCCTGACACAGCCCCGTGATGTCGGCCTCGGCGGGCTCCGTGGCCTCCTCCGCGGTCTCCACCACGGCATCATCTAGGACGGGGATGGGAGGTAGGAGAAAGGATGGGATGGGGAGAGGTGGAGAAAGGGAGGGGGAGGGAGGGGAAGGGAGAGGAGCAGGAGTGGAGGGGAAGGGAGAAAAGGGGACTGCACTTTGCAAATCTTAAAGTGTGCTATAAATACTAGTTATTATTACTAAGAAATTTTTGTTTGAGTCTATACAGACCTCCCTAAATAATTTCCATCCATTAGTCCTAATTCTACCTTCTAAGGCCAAAAAGCTAGCAGAAGTCTAACCCCTCAGACACACTACCATCCTTTAAAGATTTGAAGGCTGTGATGATATCTTATTTTCTCCCTATTAAACACTTTTAATATCTTCAATAATTCCTAATGTGAAATGATTTAGTCACATTAAGGATAAGAAGTATATGAAAGAAAGACTAGAACTACTTCCTGGACTGTTGGTGGAGGTGTGAACTAATTAAACCATTATGGAGAGCAATTTGGAACTACACCGGCTATAAAATTGTGCATACCTTTGATCCAGCAATACTACTGCTAGGCCTGTATCCCAAAGAGATTAAAAAAGGGGGGCCAGGAAAAAGGACCTACTCATACAAAATATTTATAGCCATTCTCTTTGTGCTGGCTAAGAATTAGAAATCAATGGGATGCCCATCAATTGGGGGATGGCTGAACAAGTTGTGGTACATGACTGTGATGCATTTTCATTGTACTCTAAGAGATGATGAACAGGGTTCTCTCAGAATAACCTAGAAAGACTTATATAAACTGATGCAAAGTGAAGTGAGCAGAACCAGGAGAGCATTGTACACAGTAACAGCAACACTGGACGATGAAAAACTGTGAATGATTTAGCTATTTTTAGCAATACAATGATCCAAGAAAATCCCAAAAGACTCATGATAAAAAATGCTAATTGCCTCCAGAGGAAAAAAAAAATTGATATTGTCTGAATACAGATTAAAGGATATTATTTTTCTTTCTTTCTTTCTGTTTAAATCTTCTTATACAAAATGACTAATATGAAAATGTTTTACATGACTACACATGTATAATCTATATCAGATTGCTTACTGTCTTAAGGAAAGAAGGCTAGAGTTTGGCACTCAAAACTTTAAAAAACAGTTAAAATTGTTTTAATATATAATCGGGGAAAAATTATTTTTTTCTTTAAAAAAGAACTACTGCTTGGGGTAGATAAGATAAGAGTGACATGACAAAATTATTCAGCCCTTATTTTGCTTCTGTTCATGAGAAATGACTTGGATAAAGACATAGAAAGAATAGTTATTACATATGCAAGTGGCAGAAAATTGAACAGGAGAGTTAATATCATGGCTAATAGGAACAGGACTCCACAATCTATAAACAACTAGAACAACTAACCAGAATTAATGACATAAATTTTAAGAGACATCTGTGGAAGCACAGAATGGGAGAAGCTTGGGTTAACAAAGGATCATGTTAAAAATGTACTGAGGTAAGAACTACTTCTTTGGCAGGTAATACTGCTTAAAGCTTTACTAGACAAACTGGTCAGTTCAGGAAACAGTTTCTGTAAAACTAAGGCAGCTAAATGGTGTATTGTTTAGAACGCTGGAATTAAGTTGGAAAAAAACCTGAATTCAAATCTTGCATGAGACACTAGATGTAGGACTCTGAGGAATTTACATAGCTCCGACTCAGACCTATTTTCCTCCCTTACAAGACAGGGGTAATAATACACCTATCTCGCAGGGATTAAATGAGATAATAATTGTAAAGCACTTAGCACAGGGCTTGACACATAGCAGGCACTCCATAAATGCTAGCTTCCTCAGAAGAAAGCTGAAGAAATCAAATGAGATAACACATAGAAAGTACTTGGTAAATCTTACATAAATGCTAACTATTACGAAGAATGCATCCTTAACAAAGAGTACGAAAGCATAATAATGGAGACAGTCAGCATCGGGATGCTTGTTGGGGTTGAGAATTTCTTGAGTATCAAAACTGGAACATTTTTAAGCTGTTAAAAGAAGAGGAATAGGCCATCGTAAGGCCAATTATTTACAAGTCATCTAGGTTAAGCTAGCTTCTCCAGTTGAGTAACACCTTGGATACAGCAAACATGATCTTATGGTTAACTAATGGAAAACAGTTTTCAAAATGGAAATTCTTAACTGGCTCCTACAAAGTTGATAAGGGCTTGCAGTGAAGCTGGCAAAACAAAAAAAAGTAATGTAGTTTTAGAAGAAACATGTGGAAAACAAGGAAGGTGATGCCTTCACCATTTGTGCTGGTCAGTCTAAAACTAGATTTTATATCATTAAAGGCATGATTGTGGAGTACTTGGGGTGGTAAAACTAAGAATCAACATGAATTCATCATCCAAATTTTCATATTAATCTTATTTTTCACATTAATACATCATTATATTGTATACAAAGGATTGTGCTAATCACTGTACAAATACTATTTCTTTGATCCTCACAACAATCCTGGGGGGTAGGTGCTGTTATTATCCACATTTTACAGATGAGGAAACTGAGGTAAACAGAGGTTAAGTGAATTTTCCAGGATTGCACAACTATTTAGTTTATGAAGCCACATTTGAACTCAAGTTATCCTGATTCCAGGCCCAGCACTCTATCTACTACAACATCTAGCTGCCTGGATTTCCATGAAGCATGTGACAAAATTTTTGAGTTTACTTGTGCATAAGATGTAAAAATGTAGGTAGATTCAGTTAGATGGACTCAGAACTGATTGAATGACTAGGCAAGGTGTTGGATCTTTCTTATATGGACATTTTCTTTTTTGAAAGAGGCAGATGAAGGATATTCATGTGGGAAAAAGAGTTTGAGATAATTCTAAGTCTCCGAGAGAAAACAGCCCCACACAGAAATAAAATGAGAAGACGTGATTGAAAGCAGGTCAGAAGTAAGAGCAATGATTGATAGTTTCAGTTCATTGTTGCCCAACAGAAGATTTGAACATAACTGTTTGCAGGATTTTGGAATTTAATGCTGGGAAACCTGGCATCAAAGAATTGTTTTGGAACAGTGGGACTACTTATGATAACCATTATATATAACAGGAATGTAGATTTAAGGTTTCTCCATCTGCATTAGAGTTAAGGAGGCCTCGATATAAGCCTTTGAAGCCAGAGAATAGAAGCCGAAAGCATATGTCAAATGAAAAGAGAAGACACAGCAGCATACAGAAGGGAAAAGGCACAGAATCCAGAATAAACATAACAGAGACTGAAGAAGAGGAGCTGAATTGAGTGCTGAGAAAAGAATTTAGAGCCTGCACTGCCCCTTTGACTAGCTGAGAGAGAATGATAGCCTTTGCAGCTATGAGTTAATTAGGGTTGGGGTGGTGAAGGGAACTCTGATGCTGGGATCTGATTGGAGGAAAGATGAATCACTGAAGTGGGTAAAGAGTTGGCTGGGCTTGTCATCCTTTCTCTTTAGCACCATCTACACTCTGAGAGAGAGGAGAAATTCCTAAGAGACATGACTGCATTGCCTTCCACTGCCCTCCCTGCCTGGAAAGGGAAAAACTCACAGCCCAAAAAGCAGACTTAAATAATTCTTCGGATTAGAGGCTTAAAGGGAACTACTTGTTACTGAATGAATGTTACTCGGCTATTTTACTAAAAGTGCTCAACACTGTTTCCATAGCCCAAGTGTAGTAAAGTGATTTTATCTAGCAGGAGAGTGGAGAGGCCCAGAAGAGGAACAGTCACAATCACTTGCTGACATGTAGTGCAGACTATTCCCTAAAGAGAACAAGGACATTAAGACCTGCAAGCCAGAGTTGTGTGTTGCCCCAGGCACATGAGATTCTCTACTCACGTTTTGCTGCTAGGTTTCTGCAAATTTATGCCCAATCCCTGCAATCTACACAGGGTGTATTGGTGGGTGAATATGATTCAGGTTTATGAGATAACTTGTATTTTTATGATTGCTGCTTTTGCTTTCCTTTAAGCAAATGTTATATTATGATTATCTTTCTTTTTCTTCTTGTAATTAATGTTTCATATCTGAGTCAATGATGTTACCACTATGACTGATTTATGTAAATGGAAAGCACACCATTAGGGATTCAGGAGTTATAGTTGTGAGTGGTAGGAGAGTGCATCCCTCTCACAGGAGGGTTATTCTTCATATTCTTAAGAGCTGAGTGGTAAATATGTGGTTGCTCATAACCACTCCTATCCCCAGAAAAACTCTCCAGGCCTGCCAGTATGAGTTCATATTTCTGTGAGCCAATCCAGAGGGAGAAAGGGAGGTTGGTTAATACTGGTACCACACATCTACTATAACCTGAGCTAAAGAGTATTCATTAATGGTTTGATGCTGGCTGCAGAGATGCTTTCAACACAACATTCCAATGATTTCTCCTTGGCCTTGTGTAGTTCAACATTTTCAAAAACGACTTTAGTGAAATTATAAATGGCCTGCATGCCAAGCTTGCAGAAGAGCCAAAGATGAATAAGATAGCTAACACATCAGATGACAGAATCAAGAGATGGGACGTAAAATGTAAGAAGACTCTAATAAGGATAAAGGTAAATTTCAACATTGGGCTTCAAATAATCAATTTCACAAGTGCAGGCTGGACTCCTCCAAGAAGGTCATTAGACAATAGATACTGTAAAAAATAGTCTTGAAGGAATTAGTGAACTTGAAGTTTAAGATGAATTAACAACAACAAAACTTGCAGAAACCATATGATCACCTCAATAGATGCAGAAAAAGCCTTTGACAAAATACAACATCCATTCCTATTAAAAACACTAGAAAGCATAGGAATAAATGGAGCCTTCCTTAAAATTATAAATACCATCTACCTAAAACCATCAACAAGCATTATTTGTAACGAGGATAAGCTAGATGCATTCCCAATAAGATCAGGGGTGAAACAGGATGTCCATTATCACCCCTACAATTCAATTTGGTGCTAGAAATGTTAGCAATAGCAATAAGAGAAGAAAAAGAAACTGAAGGAATTAGAATAGGTAAAGAAGAAGCTAAATTATCACTTTTTGCAGATGATATGATGATTTACTTAGAGAATCCTAGAGAATCAAGTAAAAAACTACTTGAAATAATAAACAACTTTAGCAAAGTTGCAGGATATAAAATAAACCCACATAAATCCTCAGCATTCCTATACATTACTAACAAAGCCCAACAGCAAGAGATAGAAAGAGAGATTCTATTCAAAGTTACTGTAGACACTATAAAATATTTGGGAGTCTATATGCCAAGATAAACCCAGGGCCCATATGAACATAATTATGGAACACTTTTCACACGAATAAAGTCAGATCTAAATAAATGGAAAAATATCAGTTGCTCATGGTTAGGTCGAGCTAATATAATAAAAATGACAATTTTACCTAACTATCTATTCAGTGCCATACCAATTGAACTACCAAAAAATTATTTTACAGAGCTGGA
>JAQQSZ010014517.1:0-11493 GCA_028646595.1 Phalanger gymnotis
TAAGGTGTTGTTTTCTTCAGTACACTTTTCAGTATTTTTTTGAGTCTCTTTTAGCAAGTCATTGACTTGTTTTTCATGGTTTTCTCTCATCCTTCTCATTTCTCTTACTAATTTTTCCTCTACTTCTCTAACTTGCTTTTCTAAATCCTTTTGGAGTTCTTCCATGGCCTGAGACCAGTTCATGTTTTTCTTGGAGGTTTTTGTTGTAGGCTCTATGACTTTGTTAACTTCTTCTGACTGTATGTTTTGGTCTTCTTTGTCACCAAAGAAGGATTCCAGAGTCTGAGGCTGAATCTGGGTGTATTTTCACCGCCTGGCCATGTTCCCAACCAACTCACTTAACCCTTGAGTTTTTCTGTGGGGTATGGCTGCTTATAGACTAAAGAGTTCTATGTTCCACGCTTGGGTGGATGCGCTGCCTCACCAGCACTCCTTCTTCCCCAAGAACCCCCTACCCAGACTGGGCTTAAATCTTCAGCAGGCCCTTTACTCCTGCTCTGATCCTCCACTTAATTCCTCCCACCAGGTGGGCCTGGGGCCAGAAGCAACTGCAGCCGTAGTTCTAAAGCTGCCCCACCTCCAGTGCCCCAGGGGCAGTGGCGGAACCACAAGTCAGTCCCGCAGCTTTTCCCACTAACCTTCTCTGTTGTCTTTGCTTTTTGTGGGTTGAGAGGTCTGGTAATCAGCTCACTGATTCAGGGTGCTAAGGCACTCTCTGCTCAGCTGCTGGTCTGGTCGCGCTGGGCTCTGCTGGGTTCAGCTCTGCTCCCCTCAGCTGGGAGCTCCGTGCAGGACAGACCTTACTCAGAGACCATCCAGGCTTCCCTCTGCCACTTTGTGGGTTCTGCAGCTCCAGAATTGGTTCAGAGACATTTTGTTATAGGTTTTTGGAGGGACTTGGTGGGGAGCTCATGCCAGTCACTGCTTCCCAGCTGCCATCTTGGCTCCGCTCCCCTCCACAGTAACTTTAAATGGAACTTCTCTTTCTATCTCTTGCTGCGGGGCTTTTGAGAAATATGTAGAAACACCAATGATTTATGTGGGTCTATTTTAGATCCAGCAACTTTGGTAAATTTGCTTATTATTTCAAGAATTTTTTTACTTGATTCTGTAGGATTCTCTAAGTATGTCATCATATCATCTGCAAAGAGTGATAGCTTTGTTTCTTCTTTGCCTATCCTAATTCTTTTTATTTTTTTCCTTCTCTTATTGCTAAAGCTAACATTTTTAGTGGTAATAATGAACATCCTTGTCTTACTCCTGATCTTACTGGAAATGCTTCTACTTTATCCTCATTACATATAATGCTTCCTGATGGTTTTAGGTAGATGCTATTTATCATTTTAAGGAAGACTCCATTTATTCCTATGCTCTCTATTATTTTTAATAGGAATGGGTGTTATATTTTGTCAAAAGTTTTTTTTTCTACATCTGTTGAGATAATCATATGATTTCTGTTAGTTTTATGGTTGATATGGTCAATTATGCAGATAGTTTTCCTAATATTGAACCACCCCTGCACTATTGGTAGAAAATCCATCTGGTGATAGTGTATTATCCTTGAGATAAGTTCTTGTAATCTCTTTGCTAATACTTTATTTAAAATTTCTGCAACCATATTTATTAGGGAAATTGGTCTATAATTTTCTTTCTCTATTTTGGCTTTTCCCAATTTAGATATCAGCACCATATTTGTATCATAAAAAGACTACTTCTTCACCTATTTTCCCAAATAGTTTAGATAGTACTGGAATTAATTGTTCTTTAAATGTTTGGTAGAATTGACTTTTAAATTCACCTTGCTCTGAAGGTTTTTTCTTAGCAAGTTCATTGATGGCTTGTTCAAATTCTTTTTCTGAAATAGTGTTAAGTATGTTATTTCATCTTTTGTTAATCTAGGCAATGTATATTTTTGTAAATATTCATCCATTTCACTTAGATTGTCAAATTTATTGGCATACGGTGGGTAAAACAGCTCCTAGTTATTGTTTTAATTTCCTCTTCATTGTTAGTGAATTCACTCTTTTCATTTTTGATACTGGTAATTTGGTTTTCTTCTTTCTTTTTTTAAATCAAATTAATGAAAAAGACTATCTATTTTATTGGTTTTTTCATAAAACCAGCTCCTAATTTTATTTATTAGTTCAATAGTTTTCTTACCTTCATTTCTATTAATCACCTTTGATTTTCATAATTTCTAATTTGGTATTTAATTGGGGATTTTTTAGGAGGGGGGAAGGCAGGGCAATTGGGGTTAAGTGACTTGCCCAACGTCACACAGCTAGTAAGTGTGTCAAATGTATGATGCTGGATTTGAACTCAGGTCCTCCTGACTCCAGGGCAAGTGCTCTACTCACCACACCATCCACCTGCCCCTAATTGGGCACTTTTAATTGGTTCCTTTTCTAGATTTTTAGTTGGGTCTCCTCTTTTCTTTGATCTCCTCTTTCTCTATTTTATTCATGTAAGAATTCAGAGATATAAAATTTCCCCTAAGAACCACTTTGGCTGCCTCCCATAATTTTTGGTATGTTGTCTCATTATCGTTATTCTCTTTGATTAAATTATTAATTGTTTCTATGACTTGTTGTTTTACCCACTCATTCTTTAGTATTAGATTATTTAGTTTCCAATTAATTTTTAGTCTGTCTTTCCATGGTTCTTTGTACATCTAATTTTTATTGCATCATGATCTGAAAAGGATGCATTTAATATTTCTGCCTTTCTACATTTGATTGGGAGGTTTTTATGACCCAATACATGATCAATTTTTGTGTAGGTGCCATGTACTGCTGAGAAAAGTCTAGATTCCTTTGTATCCCCATTCAATTTTCTCCAGAGGTGAACCATATCTAACTTTTCTAAAATTCTGTTCACCTCCTTAACTTCTTTCTTGTTTCTTTTTGTGGTTAGATTTATCTAGTTCTGAGAGGGAGAGGTTGAGGTCCTCCACTAGTATAGTTTTGTTGTCTCTTTCTTCCTGTAACTCCCTTAACTTCTTCTCTAAGAATTTGGATGCTGTACCACTTAGTGCACATATCTTTAGTAATGATATTACTTCAGTGTCTATGGTACCTTTTAGCAGGATGAAGTTTCCTTCCTTATCTCTTTTAACTAGTTCTATTTTTGCTTTTGCTTTTTCTGAGATCAGGATTGCTACCCCTGATTTTTTTTTACTTCAGCTAAAGCATCATATATCCTACTCTAGCCTTTTACCTTTATTCTGTATGTCTCCCTCTACCTCAAATGAATTTCTTGTAAACAACATATTGTAGGATTTTTGGTTATGATTCACTCTGCTATCTGCTCCCGTTTTATTAGAGACTTCATCTCATTCACATTCACAGTTATAATTACTATCTTTGTCTTTCTCTCCATTCTATTCTGCTCTCCCCACCACCACTCCCACCCCATTGATGCTTTTCTCTCTACTTTCCCCCTTTCCCTCCTCACTAGAGTTTTGCTTTTGGCCACTGCCTCCCTCATTCTGCCCTCCCTTCTATCACTCTCTTTCTTTTCTTCCCCTTTTCTCTTACTACTTCACTCCTCC
This sequence comes from Phalanger gymnotis, assembly GCA_028646595.1. Classification (NCBI taxonomy): domain Eukaryota; kingdom Metazoa; phylum Chordata; class Mammalia; order Diprotodontia; family Phalangeridae; genus Phalanger; species Phalanger gymnotis. Next base: position 3,551 of record JAQQSZ010014517.1, read on the forward strand.
CTTCTATGCACCCCCTCCCTTTTCTTTCACCTTTCCCCTCCTACTTCCTATATGATAAGTTAGGTTTCCATACTTAACTGAATGTTATTCCCTCTTTGAGCCAAATCTGATGAGAGTAAGGTTCAAATATTGCTCATCTCCCTCCCTTCTTTATTTCTACTGTAATAGGTCTTTTGTGCCTCTTCACATAATGTAATTTACCCTTTTCTGTCTCCTCCTTTCCTCTTCTCTCAGTACAATCCCCTTTTACCACTTAATTAGATTTTTTTACCATCACATCAAAGTCAACTTATACCCATGTCTTCTGTCTATGTATACACCTTTTAAATCTTAGAATAAAAATACAGTTCTCGAGAGTTACAAGTAAACTAGATTATATCATTTGTGCCCTTACTGCTAATGGGCTTCAGAGTACTTGCTTCCATCATACATCTCTTCCTTTTGGGGGCCAGAATATGAAACTGCATAGTAATTATACAATTATTGTTGCTCTTAAAAATCATAAAATTACGCAGGTGCAGGGGACTGTCTAGACCAGTTGATATCTGAATATGAATCCACTTGTCCACTGTACAATACTTTTGAGAAGTAGTAATCCACTGATGAGGAACTCAGTAACTATGAAAGTAGCCATTACAGACAAATGGCTATGCTCGTTTGAAGGATAACAGACACTCACATTTCCAGTGCTTTAAGACTGACATCCTAATAGAATTTTGTGGCTTCTGCTCCTTAATTAAAATGAATTTATTGGGAAAGGCAGCAAAAAGAACAAGGATTTGGAATAAAAAATCTGTATTCATTCTCTCTCTCTGCCACCTACTAGTTGTGTGATGACAGGCAAGCTATTTAATCAGTTTTGGCCTCAATTTCCTCAGTTTTAAAAGAAAGCTAGTAGTATTTGTTGCATTTACTTCATAGGATAATTATGAGGAAATCACTTTGTAAATGTTAAAACATTATGAAAAGGTAATTTATCATTGTCCTTCCCTTTAAAAATCTAGACTCGATTTTCTTTTGGTACTGCATAGTCTATAATGGATTTTCTTCATTGTGGGTCAGTTTCCAAATTTATCATTTTTGTATAAAGTCTTTATGATACTGATCGATACACTTATATAGGGAAAGATTTGTGAAAACATGAGAAAGGAGAAGGCAAAGACTAGCAGATCATTTTCTACAGCTGACCCCATGTTCACAGCCCAACAATTGTTGGAGTGTTGTAGATCTTACTGTGTTTTCTGTTCATTAATTACAAACCCAGTAGAGTAAAATCCTGTTAGGTTTAAAGACTCAAACCAAACAAAATTCTGTTGCAAACTGCTTAGATTCGGCCCCCTTTTTTTTAGAAGAAGGAAGTGTCATGCGCGGTTAGAGACAGAATGGCTAAACCTTCTGTCAGCTGCAGCATGTGTCTCAGACAGAATTCTCCTAACCCATGCGCTTGTCTCGATCTACCCAAATTGTGAAATAACTAGCATTTGCTTAACCTATCCTTACTGTGTGTACTTTCTTTTGGATCCAAAGGTATAAAGCCCAACATACTCTTATTTATGGGGCTATCAAAAGCAGCCTACAAGTGCTGGGTAGGACTGGTTGTCTGGGAATATCACATGTATTGCTTAAATCTTCAGGAGAGAATCTATTTCCAGTTTGCGGGTATTAATTTTCCACTAAATATTATCACTGAAGACTTACGTGCGAAGGCATACCTAAAGCTTATCATTTAGCAAACTTCTGAGAAAGGAGGACTAGCTATCAGGAAGAGCAAAGAACAATTAAACAGTTCCACTGCTATTTATGTAGATATGAATCAAAGCTCAGGCTTGACCTTCTGTACCCATTCATTCACTTTGTCCCCTACTTTTGCTTTCTGGCAGGAGAATTATATTGAAAGGACAATCTTTTTTTTATGTTTACATTAGTCATATTGTAAAGAAGAATTAGAACCAAGGAGAGGAACCACAAGAAAGAGGAAACACAGAGAGAAATAGAAAGAGAAAAAGAGAGAGAGAGAAAAAAAGAGAGAGAGAGAGAGAGAGAGAGAGAGAGAGAGCAGATAGATCTCGATCTGCATTCAGACTCCATAGTTCTTTTTCTGGCTATGGATAGCATTTTCCATCGTGAGTATTTTGGAGTTGAAGGACAATAATTTATAACTGCGGAAATGGAAGAGAAAACAAAAAAGCGGATTCTTTGATCAGTTTAACCTGGTTCTTTGAGCATCTGGAACTTTTTTTAATTTCCTGTTTCCTTCCTCTATGAAACAGGCTAATGAAGTGAAACTGGGGCCAAAGAGCCAGCAGCCGAGAAGGACTCTAGGCAGCTGTGAGGAAATGGTGCCCAGTACATAGCAGGACATCTGAAAATAAGCATGAAATGATGTTCTTCCACCTTTGTGTTCTTCCTTCTCTTCTGATCATCTCTCATAGGACATACCATGGCTTCTTCTGTGACTGCTTGTAAAATACTGCTGTTTCTGATGTTGGTGTTAGCTGCCTATATCATTTTGATGGCTTCAGAAAACTTCTCCAAGGTAGGAATTGTTTTCTCTTTTAGTATTCACTATTACTCCAAGACAAATCAAAATAACTGCCATAGCTTGCACAGAGGAATGCTAGTTAACTAAACAAATTCCTCAACCTTCCCCCCCCCACCCAGGACCCAGTATTGGCCAGGGATGCTGTCTTTGAAGTTCGTCCACAGCTCTGTAAGCAACCCAGGGATTTGAACAGTTTTTTAGTTTGCCTCAGGACCAACCCAAACTTCTAGGACAGTTCTAGGACAGCTTAATACTGTTTGAGAGTCCAGGATAGAACAAATTCTAAATTGATTTCTGGATAGGAAAATCTGACCATGGGGAGGCCTGGGATTGTCCGCAGACAAAAATATATAGTTTCTTGGCATGACTACTCCAGAGCCAGGCTCCAGATCATCCCTGAAATGACCTATCCTGACCTTTGGAATATGCCTTTTCTCTGCCCAAGTCAAGATTATTGATTTTATTTATTATTTTATTTATTGATTGACTACTATTTTTTTCACACGTCAGGCAGTTTATTACTCTAGTTCCATGGGTAAGCACAGATTGTTGCTTGGGTAAACAATGTACTCCAGAACTGTGGCTCTCTGTCCTTATATTTGATTGCTATTTATTATTGATTTTATCTGCATTTTTCAAGCAACAGTTGCTCTTCTCTCTTAAAAATCTACATGAACAAAATAATTATAAACAAACACCAATATTTCAATATACAAAGAAAGAGGAATATGTGAAAAAACTGAACTTCTATTAAATGTAGTCTTCAAAAGAAATATCTATACATGAGTATACATATATATATATAAACATTTGTATGTATATATACATGCACACATATATTTATATATGTTTATGTGTATATATGTATATTTGTATGTATGTATATATACATACATACAAATATACATATATACATATGTAAGAGGCAAAGTGGCTTAGTGAATAAAGAACCATCCTCAAAGCCAAGAAGACCTGGGTTCAAGTCCCACATCTGACATACATTAGCTGTGTGGCCCTGGGCTAGTCACTTTAATCCTTCAGTGTTTTAGGTGATTCTAATACAAGTTGCAGAGAATGTCTCAATCTGCATCAGAAAAAGGAGTTTCCTCACCTAAGACTACTCCATATAAATGAGCTCACAAATCCAATCCTTATTTCTCACATATAATTACTATTTGTTTCCTGGGGATTTCTAAGTCACTAGCACACACTGGACACACCTTGGGTGTTAAACAACATGAGTTTCTTATAGCTCTGAAATTCTAATCTCACATATTTTACATAAACTGAAAAGAAATAGTGGTTACAAACTAGGAATGTGTTTTGTACAATATCCACAGAATGTGTCATTTTCTCATTTCTTCAGTTTTCTTCTGTGTTCATTGTTTCGAACACTGCTCATTGCTTGGACGCTTGCAAGAAATCTTCATGTCCTGAAACACCACTCAGCACTGCCACAGAACCCACAGAGACTGAGTTGAGAATTAAAGAAATCATAGAGCAGCTGGATCACCAGATCCCACATAGACCATCCTCTCCTGTCAACACCACAAGTGCAGCCCTCAGTGTGGCCAAAATCATTGATCCTAAGACCACCTACTGCACAGGGGATCAGTTAGATATTCTCCTGGAGGTGAGAGACTATTTGGGGGACAGAAAGCAATATGGAGGAGACTTCTTAAGAGCCAGGATTTCTTCCCCAGATCTGATGGCAGGAGCTTCAGGACAGGTGACAGATTTCAACAACGGCACCTACCTTGTCAGTTTCACTTTATTCTGGGCAGGTAAAGTCTCTATGTCTCTTCTGCTCATCCACCCCAGCGAAGGAGTATCTGCGCTCTGGAGAACCAGGAATAAAGGTTATGATAAGGTGATTTTCGCAGGCCTATTTGCCAATAGCACATCACAGGTCTTCAGTGAATGTGGCCTGGTTCTAAACACAAGTGCTGAACTGTGCCAGTACCTGGACCACCGAGACCAAGAAGCCTTCTACTGTGTGAAACCTCCAAGAGTATCCTGTGATGCACTGACCTATATGAGGACCAAGAATAGTGGAATTTCTTATCTTAGTGTAAAGGAAAAAAAACTTTTCCATAAGTAAGTAGACTTTCAAATATAGAGTGGTGTTTAGTGAGAAGACTTCAGGGACAAACCATACTCACACATGTCAGATTCATTTACCTAGATTGGCCATATTAGTCATATTATATTTGTTTGAAATCAATCCATGAAAGGGGAAGCCCAAGGTAAAGCAACCTGTATCATATAGGCTCATGGATGCAGCAATAATATCTAACATTTACACAGTGTGTTACAAATATTTCATTGTATCCTAACCACACATCTAGGTAGTAAGTGCTACTTTAATTCCCATTTTACACATGAAAAAATTGAGATAGACAGAGCTTAAGTGACTTACCGACACAGCATGTCACACAGCACGTAAGAATCTGAGGCTAAATTTGAACTTATGACTTTCTTACTCTATAATTGGCATTCTATTCCCTGCATCACCTAGATGTCATTAATAGTGACTTGTAGGACTGGTTTTAATGGTCTTCATTCCTATGAATATCTTTTTCCCCCACTTTTGCCCACAGTAATCCACAGATTGAACTGCCAATTAAAAGCTGATTCAAACAAGAAAATGTGAATGCCAACCAAAAAGAGGTAATTGAAAATGTCCTTTGGTTAATCTCAGCATTCTCTCTGGTTTATTAAAATGTTTTCCTGTCCAGTCTTGTGATTTCACTTTCTACTGATGCATATCTGTAAATCAGCAACACCTTTATAGTCTTAGAGATTTTCCTGGAGCACTGAGAGGCTGTGACTTTTCCATGGTCATTTAGCTGGTATGTGTCAGAGGGAGAAACTGAATTCCTTTTTCCTCTGTACCACATTGCCTCTCTAGTCTAAAGGTAGGCAAAGGATGAAAAGAAGAATATGAAGTAGCTGTTAAGCTTCTGATATGTCATCTGAGTGCTGAGTAGTTTTTACAAATATGATCTCACTTGAGGCTCACACCCACCTGGGAGTCAGGTGTTATTATTATCCCCATTTTACAGATGAGGAAACTGAGGCAGAGAGAGGGAAAGCGCCTTGCCCAGGGTCACACAGAAAGTGCCTGCAGGTAGATTTTAATTCAGGTCTTCTTGATTTCAGGTCTAACGCTCCATCTACTGCATCACCTAGCTGGTAAAAAGAACCAAACTGCAGAAATTTAGGGACGAACTAATAGCATTTCATTTTTATTTTTGTAGCACTACATGTTGTATCCCGTCTGAAAGTAGGTTAATTTGTGTTGTTGTTTCTTCAAGGTCCAAAGTAGGGATTGAAATTATGAGAGGCATCAAACCCATCACAGTCTCCGAGTGTAATAGTAAGTCTGCTCTTCTCTGCTCTGTTGTGTGTCATGCTCAAAAACTCTATAAAAGTCACTTGTCCTCATTCAACAGTAACTCTGCTTGTGTCATGACGATGTAATTCTTCCCAAAGCTTATCAGAGGAAGTGTGATGAGTATCAGATTGCTCATGCATGAAAAAAAAACAACAAGAAATCCTATGCTAAGAAATGTTTTCAACTTCAGTTTAAACTCGTTTTCTTCTAAATTAGCCACATTTGTCATCAAAGCATAGGTGTGTACATTTTCATTTGGCCCCTTTCAATCTGTACAGGATTTATTCCCATCTGTCCAGTCACCCTGCTCTGGTATCAGTTGCAGGCATCTGTGACAGAGTGAGAGTGAGAAGTAGATTTCCTTTCCGATTTCTAGCAGAGCCATCTCAAGTTGTGAGTTGATGAACTTCATATTTTTCTGGAAATGCACTCTTACCCCATGGGCTTCAATGACAAGTAGAAATCTCACTCACATTATATAACAGAAAGGCATTTTTTGTTGTTGGATCAACCAATTGACCAACATGGAAACACCTCATAAAGCAAATCCTATTTAAGAAGTGATACATAGTACAAAAATACAAATTACATTTTCATGAACAAAATATCCATGAAACTGGATTGAAATATTTGGTTAGAGAAGTAGTTAAAACGGTGCCCAATCCTAAAGGAGTCCTATGTATGCCTATGTATACCTGATGCTTCTGGGTATGTGGATACTGACCTGCAACATGTTTGATTTCTTTCTTTTTTTCTTCTTTTCTTTTTCTTTTTAACAAATTTTGCATCCTTTTTCAATCTGATGCAGTAGAAAGAATGCTGGATTTGACATGAGAGAATATAGGTTCACATCCCTACTCAGCCACCTGCAGGCTCATAGAATCATAGCCTTAGAGCTGGAGACAACCTTAAGAGGCCACTGACTCCATCCATCCAATTTGAAATCCGAGGAAACTTAAGAACAGAGAAGTTCCATGAGTTTTCCATGGTCATATAGCTAGTAAACACTCAAAGCAGGTTTTGAACTCAGGCTTCCTAACGTTAAATCTCATGCCTGAGCCATTAGACCATGAAAGTCAGTAAATCTCGACAAGCAATAGCTTCCTTATCTGTGAAAGGAGAGGGTTCGAATAAATGACCTCTGAAGATCCTTCTAGTTTCAAAGCTATGATCCAATGATTCTTACTTTGAAGAAATCAGAGCCACTATCTGACTCAGACCACAGAGATTTCTTCCACATTTGAGTACTCTTTCTTTAGGTTCCTTATTTCCTTCTGCCTATATATTTAAAATCTCTAATAAAGTTATGTGGTGGTGTCCCAGTAAACCATTCAGATCCCAAGCAACATTTTATTCTTTTTTTTTTTTTAAATTTAGGCCCTAGCCATTGTCTAAGTGTCAAATGGCTAATTGCAAAACATTACATAAACATGAGCTATTTCTTTGAATTAGAACTTTATGAACCCTCTTCTCCTGTTCTCCTCTTCCATACTCTCTTATTTGCATATGTAATGAAATAAAGATTCCTAAAATGATTATAAAATTATATTCTTAATTACTGAATATTTGGAATCTCCTGGCTTTTGGCACTAACAATAAGATCTCCCAATCAGTTTTTTTTTAATTTATATTTAATATATTTGGTTTTCAGCATTGATTTTCACAGGCGTTTGAATTACAAATTTTCTCCCCATTTCCTGCCCCCACCACTCCAAGATGGCGTACACTCTGGTTGCCCTGTTCCCTAGTCTGTCCTCCCCTCCGTCACCCCATTCCCCTCCCATCCCCCTTTCCCTTCCTTTCTTGTAGGGCAAGATAAATCTCTATGCCCCATTGCCTGTGCATCTTATTTTCTAGTTGCATGAAAAAAAAAAACTTTTTTACTTTTGAACATCTATTTTTTTAAAACCTTAAGTTCCAAATTCTCTCCCCTCTTCCCTTCCCATCCACCCTCCCTAAGAAGTCAAGCAATACAACATGGGCCACATGCGTGTCATTACGTAT
>JAQQSZ010014518.1:0-11493 GCA_028646595.1 Phalanger gymnotis
CTGTCCAGCAGCTTTCTGGGTGCTGGCTGTGGGTGGATCTGGAACCCCCACAGAAGCTGCTAGCCAGATTGTGGAAACACCATCTCACAATTTCATAAATTATCAATTCAGGTCATTTCACAAATAAAACAATACAGATATCACAACATGACTTTTAAGGTCAACAAAATTTATTTTTAATAATCTAAAGTTCTGAAGAGAAATTATGGACACCATTCTATAACACTGCTGGTAAGCACATATAAATTCATCTGTCTGAAGCATTACTGTGCACTTGGGTTGCTTTGTGAGACTCCCAGCCTAGTAAAATGGAAGACTATTTAATTTCTTAGTAAATCAAACTCAGGAGTGTTCTAGCATGAAGTTTGGACAGTACATTAAAAACTGTTTTTTTAAAGGCATATCTGTTCTTTATTCCCATTGTATATACACTTTCAATATGAAATTGATTCCATGAGTGAAACAAAGGAAAAACAATTCTAAGGTCTTTTGTTCTGGTATCTTAATGTAATGAAATGCAAAAGCATTATGTTTGGATGCTTTCTATGACCAGCTTTTCCAAGTTGCTTTAGGAGCCTTTTCTACTTTTGCAGCATGTTTTTACAACTTCTTCACATGTCTTAGGACACAAGGACAGAAATGGCTCTAGTATTTGGAAGAAAAAAACAAGTATGTTATTTAGTAAAATCTTCCTCTAGTATTGTCATGAAATTCATGAAGCTTCTAGAGTATATTTTAAAAAAAGAATTGCAAAAAGCCACAAAGATGGGAAAAAATAAGCAGCCCACTTGATGTCATTCTCTTTAACTTGTTTAATAATGTGGGTGTAGTCAAGTCAATGGATACTAGCCTTTCAATCCAAGAGGGTGAGTAGCTCTATTTCTTACTAACAATTTGACCTTGGGCAAGCCATTTTCCTTCTCTGTGTTTCAGTTTCTCCATCTGTAAAATAAGATTTTGTAATATATCATTTCTGTGGTTCCTTCCAGCTCTGACAGTCTATGAATTTATGTATGCTTCTGGATGGAGACTAAAATTTAAATAGCTCTTAAAGTGCTCATCTTAAAGCAGGGGTTTCTATCCTGTCTATGAGTCTATGAACTCACATTTTGAAAAAAATTTGATAATTCTATTTCAATATAATAATAATAATAACAATAATATTGAAAATAAATAGCATGGTATAGCATGTAGTATGTGTCTGGCACTGTGCTAAGTACTTTACGAATATCTCATTTTATCCTCACAACAACCTTGGAGGTATATGCTATTATAATCCTCATTTTACAGTTGAGGAAACTGAGACAAATAGAGGATAAGTGACTTGCCCAGGGACATATAGCTAATAAGTGTCTGAGGCTGTATTTGACCTCAAGGTCATCCTGACTGCAGCCCCAGCTTTCCATCCACTGCATGTTATTTTACGCATTTTAAATTATTTCCTCCCCTAAGCCTTTTCATCGTTATGGTAGGCCAATGCAAGCATTTATTTCTCCGTTTCACACAAAGGGAAAAAACAAATCCTTCAAGGCTTTGAAAGGTTACTAACTTGCCCAGGATAACACATGTGAGGGTGTCGAACTCCAAATCCATTGTTTTAACAACCATATTTTGCTGTATGATCAACTTTCAAATGTGCGCCATTTTCCCAAACTTAAGATAGTTTCCTATTTCAAAAATTCCCACTGTTAAGGAACTCATTTTTGTCTTTTCTCTTCTACTTTTTCTTTAACAGAGACTTGTTTATTCCTTAGGGTTATAGACTCAATTTAATTTGACCTTTAAGCTCATCAATTTTCAGTTCCTTGGATCCACTATCCAATAAGCCCTAACACTAAGAATAAGCATGTATCTTAATAAGATGATTTCTAGAGATTAGCATCAGTATTCCATGATGTCATCAAAGCTATTCAAGACTATCTGGAAAGTGGATTTCTCAACATGCCTATCACCAGACTCTGACTTAAGTCTTCATTAGTTTGATGTTTCTAGCAAATCCTATTCATGAAAATCAGATTACTGCCCTGCTGAATTAATTTACTTAAGGCAACATCTTGTCAAACACATTTATATTGCAGGTGGTAACAACTTGAGGGTGCCAACTTCTTTTAATTGGCTTTCAATGTGAATATCTAGATCAGGAAACAAGATTGCAATCATTTTAATTGCAGATAGAAAATGCCACTAAGAGCTTTTCAGAATAAGTAGGGAGATCAGAACTATATTACTAGAGGTTCATAAGATAGCAAATGAAGCAGATTCTTAATGATAATAAGGTAATAGTAAGGCAGTGCGATGCTTAGTAGGCTGGCCTCAAAGTGTGGAAGACCTGAGTTCTGTACCGCAGAGTGTCATGTGGCTCTAGGAAAGTCACATTTCCTCTCAGTGCCCAGGTCAGTTCCTCTACCAATTTAATCACAGGTATTTAAAAGCCAAATTGTCATTAGGTATCTCAAAGTTCATAAGATTAAATTATCAAGAGGGATCATTGAACATAGATTCTGACCTTCGATAATTGTAGAGATTTCTATTCCAATCTCTTCATTTACAGATGAGGAAACTGAGAGCCAAAGGTTAAGTGACTCTCCCAAAGTCATACGGGTAGCAAGCAGCCAAGCCAGTATTTGAACTCTATATCTAACTCTAGTATATTTTACACTGCATAGAGTGTGAGGCCTGGAGTCAGGAAGATTCATCTTCATCAATTCAAATCTGGCCTCACACACTGACTAGCTGGGTGACCCTGGGCAAGTCACTTTACCCTGTTTGCCTCAGTTTCCTCATCTGTAAAATGAGCTGGAGAAGGAAATAGCAAATCGCTCCAGTATCTTTGCCAAGAAAATCTCCAAGTGAGGTGACAAAGAGTCAGACACAACTGGAATAATTGAACAACAACAACATGGCTCTCTCTACTGAGAGACTTACTGTAGGAAATTTAGGCAATGTTAAAACAAATAATATCAATAAAAATCTATTAAATGTTAAAAAATAAAAATAAAAGGCCAACAAAGAAAGAATTCCTTTGGCAATATGGTAACTCAGCTAACATTTGAATATAACCTTGTGTGTTACAATCAAGCTCAATATTATGTATACAGCAATTAGCATGTTTTCATACAGTTATGGTAAATATAATCACTTGGTTGTTGTAGAGTAATAGGATATCAGAGTGGAGGGGACATCTGAGACCACTTAGTTTAACTCATCACTGAATAGAAATAATCTCTGTTACATACCCAAGTGGCCATGCAGCCTCTGCTAGATGACTTTTAATGAGAGAAATCCACTAATTTCTAAGGTACGCTATTGAATTTTTGGACACTTCTCATTATAAGAGAATTTAAGCCAAAATCAATAGTGTTGCATCTTCCACCCCATTGTTCCTTGTTTGCCTTCTGGAAAAGAAATAGAACAAGTCTAATATTTTTCTTTGTGACAGCTCTTCAACTACATGGAGACAGATAACTTGTCTTTTCTCAGTCCTCTTTCCTTTGGCTAAATTTCTCTTTCCTTTCATCGATCCTCAGTTCGCTTTCTACAATTTCTTCACCTTCCTGGCTATCCTCTTCGGAAAATATTTCAGCTAGTCAATGTCCCTTACAGTATGTTGTGCCCCAAACTGAATACAATACTCCAGATGTTATCTGACTGGCACAGCAGGACATCCTCCATTTTAAATGCTATGTGTCTCTTACTACATCCAAAACAATGTTTGTTTTGGGGTTGCTATAGTACCCTATTGATGCATATTGAGCTTTCAGTGCACTAAGAGCCTTAGACCCCTGAGTGTTGTCTAATCATGTTTCTTCTATTATGTATTTATTCATGAAGTTGGTTAATAGAATGACAGAATTTCAAGATTGGAAGGCACATCACGAGCCATACAGTCCAATATATGGCTGAAAAATAATTCCCTCTACAACGCACCTAGCACTTTAATAAAATTGTCAGATGTTATATTTATCTCTATTAAATTTCATCTTACTACAGTAAGCCCACCATTATGCCTCCGAGAGCTTTTTGTATCCTGACTCTTATCCAACTTCTTAGCTATTTCTCCTAGTTTTGTGACATCTGCAAATCTGACAAGTTATCATCTATGCCTTAATCCAGATAATTGACAAAAAAAATGTTGAACAGCACAAGTACAGGACAAATTTCTGGGATACTCCACTAAAGACATTTCTAAGTCAATACTACCTCATTAAAGATTAAAGATTACCTTTTAAAATTTTTTTTTGCAGTTTGGCAGGGCAATTGGGGTTAAGTGACTTGCCCAAGGTCACACAGCTAGTACACGTATCAAGTGTCTGAGGCCGGATTTGAACTCAGGTCCTCCTGACTCCAGGGCCAGTGCTCTACTCACTGTGCCACCTAGCTGCCTCCATAAAGATTCCCTTTTGCATCTAGTCATTTAGCCAATTTAAAATCTACCCAATATCAACATGTAAAATATTATAAGTTCTGAGCACAACAATAGCATGAGAGGCTTTGACTAATGCTTTGCTGAAAATAAGGTATACTATGCCTATGGCATTCCTCTCATCTCCCATTCTAATGCTTCAATAATATTTCAATGACTTGTGAGGTTGTTTGGGTGGATTTTATTCCACAAGTGCATTGATTTAGCAGATCTTTGGGAGATGCTGTGACTAAAAATTTCATCAGCTTGCAGTCAACCCCGTGAGAAGTATCTGAAATTAACTGGGCTGCTCCTCAGATAAAAGGCACAGTTAATTATTTTCTTAAAGGCTTTCCATCTCAGTAAAAATGATGCAGCAGAGCTTTTGCTTTCTTGGCATAGCCTTTGAGAACAAAAGGCTTTCTTTGGATCAAAATATGGTACAGTGGAAAAGAGCACTTCATTGGAAAGTGAAATGGCATCTGCCCTTCTACAGTCTTATGGAAACTATAGTTCTACATGATTTATTAAAGATCACTGACAGTGACTCAGAATCTGAGAATAAAAGAACAGGAAAGGGCCTCATTGGCCATCTCTTCCAACCTATACCTGACCAAGAATCTGTTCTACAACATGACTGGCAAGTGGCTATCCAATTTGTATTTAAATACCTTTGGTCAGGGAGAATTCACTAAACCTTAAGGCTATTCGTATCAATTTTAGATGGCTATAATTGTTAAGAAGTTCTTCCTTACATTAGCCATAATCTTCCTCTCTAACTTCCACTGATGTCTTTGACTGTGGTTCTGCCCTCTGGGACCAAAGCAGAAAAAATGTAATCTCTCTTACATTTCACAGAAAGTTCTAGAAATGATTTCTTAAATGACCATGATACAATCATAACCACTACCATCTGAGGGCTTGAGGCTCTTTCTTGGACTATGTGCCCAGAAATTGTATCCTCTCCTGAGTACCCTTTATTAGTAGTAAGTTATATACAGTAACAAACCTAGGACCACAGATGTTTTTGAGTATAGCAAAATTATATTAATATAGATGTTAGGATTGATCAATACATAAAATATATACTGGCAGAAATTGCTGGCAAAAAGGGAATATTTAAAGCTCAACTTTGTTCAGAATGGGACATAATCACATGATTTCAAAATCATAGAATCTCTGAGTTGCAAAGGATTTTAGATCTCATCTAGCGTGACTCTGACCTAAGAGGAATTCCTTCTTTGAGATGCTATCATTTGCCCTTCCCTTTGAAAGCCCTTTAGTGATGAGGAGCCCAGTGCTCTCTAAGAAGCTCAATTCTATTTTTTGGATAGCTGTGATTGTTAGGTAGTTATTACTTTTATTGAAACTAAATTTTCCTCACTTCAACTTTCTTCTATTGCTCGTAAGTCTATTCTTTGGGAGAACAGAACAAACCCAATTTCCTTCCCAAAAGACAGCTCTTTAGAAATTTGAAAGCAGCTTTTATGTCCCGTTCCAGACTTTTTTTCTCCAGGATAAACATCACAACTTTCAGCTGATTCTTAGGTGTTATTGTCTTCAGTTCCTTCCCAAGTTAAGTGGTAAAATGGATAGAAGGCTGGACCTGGAGGCAGGAAGATTTAAGGTAAATTTTGGCCTCAGAAATTTACTGAGTGACCTTGGGTAAGTCACTTAACCTTTGCTTGCCTTAGTTTCTTTCATTGTAAAATGAGCATCTATTATTAATAGCACAGGTTTAGCATACTTCCTGGCACATAGTAGGTTTTAGATAAATGTTGTTGTTTGGACACATTTTACTTTTAAATATGCTTGCTAAAATGTGCTACTAGAATCAAATGAAGTATTCCTGATGTGGTATGAACCACAGTAAATAAGTCTATCATCTCCCTTGTTCTAGACACTATGCCTATATAAATGTAGCTTAAGTATGTATATATTTTTTCTTTTTTTGAATATATTTAGTATTTTATTTTCCCCCAGTTACACATAAAAACAATTTTTAACTTTAGTTTTTAAAACTTTGAGTTCCAATTCTCTCCCTTACTGCCTCCCCATCCCCCACCTTCGTTGAGAAGATAAGCAATTTGATATAGGTTATACAAGTGCAAATGCAAAGCAAAACATTTCCATATTAGTCATGTTGTGAAAGAAAACAGACCAAAAAAACTAAATAAAAATAAAGTTTTAAAAAAGTATGATTCAATCTATATTCAGATGCCATCAGTTCTTTCTCTGGAGATGGATAGCATTTTTCATCATAGGTACTTCCGAGCTGTCTTGGATCACTGTTATCACTGAGAATAGCTAAGTCATTCACAGCTGATCATCTTACAGTATTGCTGTTACTTTGTACACAGTATATTTCATTTTGCATCAGCTCACATAAGTCTCTCCAGGTTTTTCTGAGGGCATCCTCCCCTCATTTTCTATAGCACAATAGCATTCCATCATAATCACATACCACAATTTGGTCAGCCATTCCCCAATTGATGGGCATCATTTCAATTTCCAATTCTTTGCCAAAAGAATTCGCAGAAAAGAGCTGCTATAAATAATTTTGTACATATAGGTCCTTTTCCTTTTTTAAAAAAAATCTCTTTTGGGATACAGACCTAGTAGTGTATTGCTAGCTCAAAGGGTATGCATGGTTTTATAACCTTTTTGGGTATAGTTCCAAATAGGTCTACAGAATTGTTGAATCAGTTCATAACTCAACAATAGTGTATTAATGTCTCATTTTTCCCACATCATCTCCAATATTTGTCATTTTCCTTTTCTGTCCTTTTAGATAGTCTAACAGGCATGAAGTAGTACCTCAGAGTTGTTTTAATTTGCATTTCTCCAAACAATAGTGAGTTGGAGCATTTTTTCACATATCTATAGATAGTTTTGATTACTTCATCTGAAAATTGTTCACATCTTTTGATCATTTATGAATTGGGGAATGACTCTTATTTTTATAAATTTGACTCAGTTATCTATATGTTTGAGAAATGAGACCTTTATCAGAGAAACTTGCTTCAAATTTTTTTCACAGTTACTATTGCTAACTGTATTTCCCTATATCCTATTCCTCCCCCCATTTATTCCATTCTCTATTTCCTTTCATCCTGTTCCTCCTCAAAAGTGTTTTGCTTCTGACTATCCCCTTCCCCAATCTTCCCTCCCTTCCATCATCATCCCTTCTCTTATCTTCTTCCCCTCCTACTTTTATGTAGGGTAAGATAAATTTCTATACCCAATTGAGTGTATATGTTATTCCCTCTTTGAGCCAATTCTGATGAGAGTAAGGTTTACACACTCCACCTCACTGATCCCTCCTTTTCCCTCAACTGTAAAAGCTTTTTCTTGCCTCTTTTATGTCAGATATTTTACCCAATTCTATCTCTCCCTTTGTCTTGCTCCCAGTACATTCCTCTCACCCCTCAATTTTATTTTTTAAATATCATCCCTTCATATTCAATTCACACCTCTACCCTTTGTCTATATATACTGCTTCTAACTGCCCTAATAATGAGAAAGTTCTTATGAGCTACAAGTATCATCTTGCCATGTAGGAATGTCAATAGTTTAACCATATTAAGTCACTTATGATTTCCCTGTCCTGTTTACCTTTTTATGCCTCTCTTGAGTCTTGTGTTTGAAAGTCAAATTTTCTATTCGCTCTGGTCATTTCATAAAGAATGCTTGAAAGTCCTCTATTTCATTAAATATCCATGTTTTTCCCTGAAGAGTTTTTCTGGGTAGGGGATTCATGGCTATAATCCTAGCTCCTTTGCCCTCCAGAATATTATATTCCAAGCTCTCTGATCCTTTTATGTAGAAGCTGCTAAATCTTGTGTTATCCTGACTGTAGCTCCATGATACTTAAAATATTTCTTTTTGGAT
Organism: Phalanger gymnotis; assembly: GCA_028646595.1. NCBI lineage: Eukaryota > Metazoa > Chordata > Mammalia > Diprotodontia > Phalangeridae > Phalanger > Phalanger gymnotis. The sequence goes on from JAQQSZ010014518.1 coordinate 8,294, forward strand.
GCTTGCAATATTTTCTTCTTTACCTGGGAGCTCTGGAACTTGACTATAATATTCCTGGGAATTTTTATTTTGGGATCTCTATCAGGAGGTAATCAGTGCATTTTTTCAATTTCTATTTTACCCTCTTGTTCTAGAATATCAGGGCAGTTTTCCTTGATAATTTCTTGAAAGATGATATCTAGGCTCTTTTTTTGCTCATGGCTTTCAGATCGTCCAATAATTTTAAATTATCTCTTCTGGATCTATTTTTCAAGTCAGTTGTTTTTCCACTGAGATATTTCACATTGTCTTCTCTTTTTTCCATTCTTTTGGTTTTGTTTCATTCTTTCTTGATTTCTCATAGTCATTAGTTTCCATTTGCTCCATTGGAATTTTTAAAGAATTATTTTCTTCATTGAGTTTTTGCACCTCCTTTTCCATTTAGCCAATTCTACTTTTAAAAGAGTTCTTTTCTTCAGCGAATTTTTGTGCCTCTTTATCCATTTGGGCATTTCTACTTTTTAAGGCAATCTTCTCCTCAATGGCCTTTTGTACCTCTTTATTTTCTTGAGTATTTTTTGTGTCTTTTTTTTTTTTTAGCAAACTATTGACTCATTTTTCATGATTTTCTTGCATCACTTGCATCATTTCCTTTACTTCTCTTACTTGATTTTCAAAATTCTTTTTGAGCTCTTTCATGGCCTGAGACCAATTTATATTTTTCTTGGAGGCTTTGGATGCAGGAACTTTGACTTTGTTATCTTCTTCTGAGTTTGTGTTTTGATCTTCCTTGTTACCATAGTAACTTTCCATGGTCAGAATTTTTTTTCTGTTATTTGCTCACTTTCCCACGCTTTTTCTTAACTTTTTACTCCTTGTTAGAGTAGGGCTCTGCTTCCAGGGTGAAGGAAGCACTGTCTCAAGGTTTTTGTACAGATGTTTTCAGAGATACTTCTAGAGACCTATACATTTTCAGTTCTTCCAAGGTGGTATGATCTAAGGAGAGGTGTTTACTGCTGTCTTGGCTTATACTCTTTTTGCACTCTTTTCTTCCCTGGAACTGCCCTCTCCACTGCTGCCACAAGCTTTGGTATGCTACTATTTCTCCTCACCTTGGGAGTGCCACACAGTACTATGACCCAGATCCAAGTAGAGGTGAAGCAACAGAGTTCTGTCTCCATGCTAGCAAAGAGATCCCTGTAAGAGTCTGACCAGTTGTTCAGCCCCCTTACCGTCTGTGGGCTGAGAACTCTAGAAGTAGATACTGCTACTGCTGATTCAGTGGCTCCCAAGGTCTGCTCCTGGTTTGCTGGTGCTGGGTCTTTGCTGGTGCTGTTGGTTTGCTGGTGCTGTGTTGGCATGGCCTGCACTCTACTCTGACCCAAGTGCAAAAGACCTTTCCTGCTGAGCTTATAAGTTGTCTTTGGCTGGAAAATTATTTCACCTTCAACCCTTTCATGGGTTCTGCTGCTCCAGAAATTATTTTGTGGCATTGTATAAAGGTGTTCAGAGGGGTTTTGGGGAGAGCTCAGGTGAGTAGTTGCATTTTCTCTGCCATCTTGGCCCCACCCCATCAATTTTTTTTCCTTTTGGAGAATAATCATTCATATATAACTTCTAGTCCCTTAAAATTTTCATATCCTATTAAAAAAACTGTAGTCTATTCCTACACTGTTACCATCATTCTATTCTTATTCAGTTGATTCTTTAAACACAAGCAGTTTCCAAAAGCATAGTGCTTATTGAGGAAATTGGTTCTATTCAACCTAGTTCATTAGATCCTTCAAGAGCATATAGTCTGTCTATCAGAGTTCCTAGATTCTAGAAACTTTATTCACTCAATTACGGCCTGCCTGCTAACTGCCTGCCTCAAGTCTCTCCTCATTCCAATTTATCAGAAATTCAAATCAGATAATTGATCTCTTAGTCTCATTCATGTGGCACAGTCTTTTTGTCTTATTAGTCAGTTAGACCCTGGCATGCTGTGTATAATCACTTCAGCTTCTTATAAAGTAATTATCTACCAACTTTAAATCAACTCCAATATTAGCATACAATTCCTGTCTTCTTTCATATACAATCATTCACACAATAATCAGCAGGTGATAATCTGATCACAATAAATTAACATGATGAAGAAGTTTTCTTTGTAGTGTTTGTGCATTGGTTCAACATGATAGCTTTTATGTCATATGTGATCTGTATGATTTTTAGATTCACACTGTCCAAAGTGTCCAAAGAGTGACATTCACATATGTAATTGTCCCATTCTATTTGGGAAAATCAGAATACCTTTTAGATTTGTTTTCTTGATTGCCAAATCTGTTCATCTTTCCTTCATCCATATACTTCTCAATTTATATCCTGCATTTGACACTGCTGATCACACTGTCCTCTTTGATACTTTTTCCTCTGAGTTTTCATGATACTAGTCTGTCTGCATTCTCTTCCTTCTTCTCTGACTGCTGGTTATCAATATATTTGCTTGCTCATCATCTGTATCATTCCTTAGCTATGGATAGTTCCTAAGTTTCCTAGGTTCTTTTCTCTTCACCCTTTATGCCCTTGATCTTGGTAACTTTCTCAGTTCCCAGGGTGTTTAACTCATCTCAATGCATATATATTTTGTTGTTGTTCATTCAGTCATGTCCAACTCTATGTGATCCCGTGGACCTTGTCCATGGCATTTTCTTGGGAAAGATACTGGAGTGGTTTGATATTTCTTTCTCTAGTGCATTCCTATTTTACAGATGAGGAAATGAGGCAAATAGGGGTTAAGTTACTTGCCCAGGGTCACACAGCTAGTAAAGTGTCTGAAGCCATATTTGAACCTAGAGCTTCGTGACTCCAGGCCTGGAGCTCTATCCACTGAGTCACCTTGCTGCCCCTATACATATACATACCCCTATTTATGTATACATACATGTACATATACATAGACACATGTGCATACACACAAATATGTATATATACGTATATATATATACACACATATATATATATACATGCATATATATATATGATTACCTATATCTATCTATCTAAACTATGGCTAGATAGGTAACATGCAGTTCTATTCAATAAACATTTATTAAACTTCTATTATGTGCTAGATGATGTGTTAAGCCCTGGGGATACAAAAAGAGGTAAAGGCCAGTCCCTGGCCTCAAGGAGTTTACAATCTAACAGGGGAGACAACATGCAAACAAATATATAAAAAA
>JAQQSZ010014519.1:0-11493 GCA_028646595.1 Phalanger gymnotis
ACACACACACACACGCTCATACATACAGTCCATCTCTATAATACCAACAATCTCTTCATTGTGAGAAGACCCATACTTATCATTTTTGCAACCCAAGCTAAGAACACTTGATGTTCTTGCCTAGGATGGTTCCCGGAGAAGTCTCTTATAAATCCCAGGAGTATTCTCAGTTCTACGCACTGGGGTTCCCCATTAAAAACACATCTTAGAGGAGGCACAATGTGCCTTGCTGGAAACGTGATCCTAGCACCTGTCACCCTGTTCCTATTTAAAGGATCCTTTGTGAATGGTGACAGTATGGGTAGTTTGTATTGGGCATGGAACCTACTCCCCCTTGCAGACCAGTAGGTGGCAGCCCTCACTTCACCAGTGATGATTAACTTTCATTGCCCCATGTACAAAGTCAGACCCTAGGAGGGAGTTTCATTGGCTGTGGGAGCCTAGGTAGCACAACAATGAGGGGAAACAGAGGCAAGAGATCATTGGTTCTAAACTGGAGAGAACCTTGTGTATTATCCAGGCCAGGGGTTCTTAACCATTTTGGTTATGGACCCCTAAAAAGAGAAAAGGGGAATGGGTATGATTTCTACCCTACATTTAAATTCTTGCATGTTTATTGGCCCCTTCACTATCTCTTAGGACCCATCATAAAATATTCCTGTAGACAGCCTTGCCCCTCTCCATTAATCAGATATTGATAAGTAAATCAGCATCTAATCCTATTGTCTCATCCCCAAACTCTTGGCAGAGCTTGTTTGGAGAGAAGGAATTTCTCTCCACTGCTAAGGGAGCAACCCACCCATGACCAGTCTTTTCTTCCACTGACCATCCCTCTGATTCCTCAGTCTAAATCAGTTCTCTCTGGCCATCACTCCTCTCTATGTATAATCATTCCCTACTAGACTGTAAGTTTTCTGAAGGCAGAGAGTATCTTGTTTTTTGTATTTGTATGTCTAGTACTTGACGCATAGTAAATGCTTAATAAATGCTTTTTTTCAAGGCCAATCATTTCTTAAGAGCTTACTATACGCCATGCACTGTGCTGAACACTGTGCTGAGCCACAAAGGAAGTAAGAAAAAATCCCAGTCCCTAACCTCAAGGAGCTCACATTCTAATGGAAGAGAAAACATACAAACAATGATGTACAAACAAGATATACACAAGATAAATCGAAGGTAATCTCAGAAGGAAGAGAAGGCATCTTGCATAAAGCAAGATTTTGGCTGAGACTTGGAGAAAGCCAAGGATATGAGGAGGTGGAGATGAGGAGAGAGAGCATTCCAGGCATGGGAGACAGCTAGTGAAAATGCTTGTATTTTGAGATAGGAACAACAAGGAAGCCCATGTCATTGAGTCACCAAGTTCATGAAGGAGAATAAGGTATGAGAAGAATAGAGAGGTAGGAAGGGCTTTAAAAGCCAGATGGAGAATTTTCTATTTGATCCGGGAGGTAATAGAGAACCACTGAAGTTTATTAAATGAGAGAGTGGGGTGGACAGACCTATACTTTAGCAAGATCAACTCGATAGCTAAGTGCAAGATGGACTGAAGTGGGGAAAGACATGGCATGGGGAGACCAACCCAGAAGGTTATTGCAAGAGTGGAGGCGTGAGTTCGTGAGGGTCTACACTAGACTGATTCCAGTGTCAGAATAGAAAAGGGGGCATAGACAAGGGATGTTGTAAAGGTACTATTGACAGGACTTAACAATTGATTGGATTTGGGAAGTGAGAGTGAGGAGTCACAGATGACACCTAGAGTTATAAGCCTGAACGACTGGGAGAGTAGTATTGTCCTCAACAGTAATAGAGAAGTTAGGAAGAGCAGAAGGTTTGAGGTGAAAGAAAATGACTTCAGTTCCAGATGTGTTGAGTTTAAGATGGCTACAGTTCAAGACGTCCAATAGGCAGTGGGAGAGGTGAGACTGTAGGTCAGGAGAGAGGTTAGGGCTGGATAAATAGATCTGAGGATCATCTTCATAGAGATGATCATTGAGTTTGTGGAAGCTGTTGAAGTTATCAAGTGAAATAGTCTAGAGGGAGAAGAGCAGAGGACCCAGGATGGAATCTTGAGACACCCTTGGTTAGGGGACATGGTCTGGATGAGGTCAAAGGAAAGCGAAGAGTGGTCAGGAAGGTACAAGGAGAGCCAGGTGAGAGCAGCATCACCAATATCTATAGAGAGGAGAAAGAATCAGGGGAAGAGGGTGTTGAAAGTGGCAAAGCCTGCAGAGATGTCAAGAAGGATGAGGGCTGAAAAAGGCTATTAGATTTGGCAATTAAGAGACCATTTGTAATTTTGGAAAGAGGACTTTCAGTTGAATGATGAGGTGAGAAGCCAGACTGTAGAGAGCTAAGAGGAATGGAAATAGAAACAACAGTTAGAGAAAGCTTTCTCAAGGAGTTTAGCTACTAAAGGGAGGAGGGTATGAGGTGACAGCTAGCAGGGGTGGATGGAGAAAGCAAGAGTTTTTGAGAATCTGGGAGATATGAGTGGGTTTTTGGCCATAGGCAGAGAGATTGAAGATAAGAGAGAGTGGTATGGGATTGGGGGTGGGGATGACAGAGGAGGCAATCTGCTGGAGATAATGGGATAGAATGGAATCCTTGTGCATGTGGAGGAGTTTGTCTTGGTAAGGAGAAGGGCCATCTCCTTCAGTGAGTTGGAAATATGAGTACAATTGTACCTGGCATATTCAATCATGCATTGAGCTTGATTCACTGACAGTCCCTCCCAGGTTCTGATTGCTTCTCTTTTCTGACCCTGGACCCCCTGGATCCCGTTGCACAGTGGGAAAAGACATAGGTTTTTTACTTCCCATGTTCCCTGAAAAACAGCACGCTACCCTCCTTTAGGTGTTTCGAAGGGTTTTACATGACTTTGCTGAAGTCTCATTCCAATGGTTCATTGGAGTACCACGATGACCCTGGTTTCTTGAAGTTGTGCCAATGAAACATTGCTTAGGCAGGTCCTATTGACTTAGAAAGGTTTCAAGTGACGACCTGTCTGTGTTTTATCTGAGGACCAGCCTAGCTAAGCTCTGAGATGCTCCTCACTTGAAAGATAGTGAATTGTTCAGCTAGAGCAACTCCTGAGGACCATCTACCAATTCATAGTGGTTATGATCTGCCAGGTGGAGGAAGCACGAATACTGGGGAAGTCATGCTTGTACAAGCAAAGGACTTTACAACTAAGCTTAGAATGTGTGTGTGTGCCCACGTAAGATGTGTGTGTCCTCATGGGCTGTCTAAATGTGGCTCACGAGAAGAACTGATAGAGAATATCTGGCAGCTTGCCCTCCTCTCTCCGAGGAAGATTTGATTCCTGACTAGAGAGAAACAGGAAAAGGGCCCCAGAGTTAAGCACCCTTTTCTCCAGTCTTGGAGATGGATGCTAAACTCGAATTGTAGCTATCTGTTCCACCCACCCCCAAATATTATGCTTCTAGGGATTTAAAACAAAAGCTTCTTAGCTAATCACTGGCCCTTGAGGGAAGAGAAGAGCCCCAAGCTTATACCCATTGGCTTGACCCCTTCCAACCAAATTCTGGCCGTACAAAAGGCCATCCCTATTAGCAAATAGTAAGGAAACCTATTTATGTAAGCAAAACAGTAAAAAGGAATTGGAGAACTTATACAGATTAGACTATATCAGAAAAAAAAACACAAAAGTGAATGAGCTCTTCTTTTATAGGAACAAGATAAGATATCAGCTCTAACCAAGAGAAAGAATCCAATCTCACCCATGGGGAAATTACCCTCTAGGGAGGGGAGCTTGCTTCTAGGGAGGCAAGATGGAAATCAGGGCTATTTAGGGTTCACCTGCATTCCTGCAATTTCCAAAGTTTTTATCTCTTTCTCCCTTGCAGCTGCTCTCAGAGGGAGCCTGCAACCACGTATATCTCTCTCCTCAAAGGTCTAAGTCAAAGAATATTTGGAGCCAACTCTGCATCTTACATAAGTCTGCAATGTTAGAGCCAAATATTCTCTCCCCCAGTTAGGAGTCACATTAAGAGTCACATCTCCTTCCCAAATATAGCAGTGTCCAGAACACCCTAGGCTTGGGCTAAAGTTCCATTATACATTACAGGCTAACATTCATTCAGCACCAATTAAGCACCTATTATGTAACAGAAACTTTACTAAGTCTCGGGGATACAATCAAAAATGAAGTAGTCTCTGCTTTCAAGGAGCTTACATCGCCCAAGAGGGGTTGCGATACAAGGCAAGGAAGTTACAAAGTCTACAGAGACCCTAATTACTGAACCTTGGTTCTTGTCCACACTTCCATGGAATTAGGCCTTGCTTTCTCTTATTCTTTCTTCTTTGTCCTGGTTGATCCCCTACTTCTACAAAGGTTTATCCTTGGAGTTATCTGGCTCAATCATTTCAGATTTCCATGTTAGGTCAGTTCAATCAATCAATCAACAAACATTTATTAAGCACCTACTATGTGCCAGGCACTGTGCCAGGCTCTAGTTATTGGTTTCTAGCTAAGGTTTCAGCTTGACAATATTGGGTAGGTCCCAACCCTCCTGAATCAATTTCCCCAGTTTTAGCCTTGAGAGCCCCAGGCCATGACAGGTGTTCTTTCTTTACCAGATCCCACCCTTGATGATTCCATCTCTACCCATTGTCAATAGCCTTGGTTGGTAAACTTATCCTTTCTTGGCTTCCTGGATAAAAGAGCTCTTCTCTCTGTGGTCTGGCTGGCTTACTGGAAGCAAGTTTGTAAACCGCTTCCCCTGGCTGGTTCTGCCCTTATTTATGAAGCTGATTTCCCCGCCCAATTGTCCTAGACTGGCATCTGGACCACCTCTTCTCCTGAGGTCATATAGCCCTGTGAGTCCATGACCCCAGCTCACCGTGATCTTCTCTTCTGATCCTGGCATCTGTGTGCTGCTCCCAGCATGGATCCCTCTCCCATGCTGACCTTCATTTCTTGTTCAGGACCCATCCCACTTAGAGATGCTCCCACCCAATTCTTGTTTCTCACTCACCATAGGAAAGGTAAACAATGAGAACCTTCTCTTGGCCCTGCTGCTTGCTTAAACCCTGCTCCTTTCTCTCAGAGGGCTCAGTCCTGGTTCAGGGCCCTCCCCGGGACAACTGCTTCCTAGATTCCAAGTTTCATAATAAAAAATATACACATTGGCAGACACAATACATAAAAGCAAACAATTCCCACCCTTCAATAAGGGCAAAGTCTGACATCAAAGTCTTCACAAGAGGAATTATAATTGGATCATGATGTCCCACGATCCCTGAAAAATGCTTAAGACATAGCCCTTCATTATGCATACCTGTCACCTCCCCCTCTGCTTGGGCTCTTCCTGAGATTGACCGTGCCCTGTCACCAGTAGCTAAGGCTCAGCTCAATTATCTTAGGGTTAATCGGGGTTTCCTGCCATGTCAGGTAAGGAGAGTGCTAGACAAGGAGTCAGAATCTTGCCTCCAGTACTAACTGTGTTACACCAAACAAGTCATCTACGCTCCCTAAGCTTTAGTTTCTTCATCTGAGAAATGGGAATAATAATAATAATAATAATACCTACCTCCCAAGATTGTTGTGAGGATCAAATGAGATCATGTCTGTAAAGTGCCTTGTAAACCTTAAAGTGCCTTCAAATAAGAGCTGTGGTTATTATCCACTGTGTTCTCGTGAGGGGGAACAATTGGGCACTGACATAGGGTCATAGGTTTCGAGTCAGAAGAGACTTGAGGAGTCATCTAATCCAACCCCTCCTTTTATAGATGAGGAAACTGAGGTCAGAGGCAAGATGTAATCCCAGGTCTTCCTGGCTCCAAGGCCAGTCCTCTAGACATTGTACTATCCTACCCTTTGTCCTGTTTCAGAGCCTTATTAACTGCTAATTAATTATTGCTAACTAATTAATAATTGCTAATTAATTATTGCTAGCTAATTAATTATTGCTATTAATTAAAGTACTTGAGCAAGAGAGGAGATGAGGTAAGAGTCAGAGTTCCACTTTCTCATCCTCTATATGGTCTGCTTGGTCTTTGGTCCAGTATCCGTATTCCCCTAAAGGAAGAAGGGGTGGGGGTAAACAGGAAAGGGGAATGGGGAGCAGCTCATAGTTCCTTTTCTATTCTTGGACTCCATGCTGGAGACATGGGATAGAAAGAGGTGTTTAAAGTGCGAATCAGAAACTGAAAACTCTAAGCCCAGAGACTAAGACACAGCTGCTACCAACACAGACCAAAATTCAATGGACTATACAGAGTACTTAAAAAGTTTTTCAAAAGCATTTCACTCAATTTATGGATGGGACACAAAGACCCACACAGTGTATGGTATTAGCTATCTATAGGCTTTATTCACATGAGAGTTACAAGTGGCCTTAGAAGTCATCCAGACTCATGTTGAGTTTGTATTCTCTCTCCCCTAGATTCTGGGTTGTTTGTCTCCTGCCTTTGTCATCACTACCTATGGGGATAGAGGATAAAGAAAAATAACCTAATTTCCTCAATTATTTCCATCCATTGTGATTCCCTCTTGGGAAGCTGAGTGTGCTTATTCAGCTCAATCGGGATATCTTCTTAAAATATCTAGAGGAAGGAGAGGGCAATGGACTACCTTGCATAGCAGACAGAGTGGGGAGAAGAATGGGTTGTCCTCAATATAAACGAACAATAAATGAAGGATGATTGTTTTTGAGTAGGAAGGGTCCTTGGAAGTCATCCAGTCCTCTCGCTTTACAGATGAGAAGACCGAGGCTAAGAAAGATTAAGAGATTTGCCCCTAGGTTACAGAGGGAATAAGCAACATAAAAGAAAATAAGAGATACCAAGGGAAAGTTTCATGCAAAATGGGCATGATAAGAGACCCAAAAATGGTAGGGACTTAATAGAACAAGAAGAAATCAAGAAGAGGGGCAAGAATACCCAAAGAACTATATGAGAAAGATTTAACATCACTGAAAACCACAAGGATGTGATTACTAATCTAGAGCCAGACATCCTGAAGAATAAAGTCAAGTGGGCCTTAGGAAACATTGCTAATGATAAGGCTAGTGGAGGTGATAGAATTCCAGGTAAGCTATTTAAAATCCTAAAAGATAATTCTATTAAAGTGTTGCACTCAATATGCCAGCAAATTTGGAAAATTCAACAGTGGCCACTGAATAGGAAAAGATCAGTTTAATCTTAAGTTTAGAGAAGGACAATGCCAAAAATGCTCAAATTATCAAATAATTGTACTCATTTCACACACCAGCAAGGTTATGCTTAAGATTTTGCAAGCTAAGCTTCAGCAATGTGTGAACTGAAAATTACCAGAAAAGCCAGCTGGTTTTTGAAAAGGCAAAAGAACTAGAGACCAAATTGCCAACATTTGCTAGATTCTGGAGAAAGCAAGGGAGTTGCAGAAAAATATCTACTTCTGCTTCACTGACTACACTAAATCCTTTGGCTGTGTAAATTGTGACAAGATGTGGCAAATCATCAGAGATACAAGTACCAGATTATCTTCTTTGTCTTCTGAAGAAACTGTATGTGGGCCAAGAAGCAACAAATAGAACTGAACATGGAACAACTGATTGATTTAAGATTGGAAAAGAACTATTACAGGGCTGTATATTGTCACCTTATTTAGTTAACTCGTGTGCAGAGTACGTCACACAAAATGCCAGGCTGGATGAATCAAAAGCTGGAATAAAGGTTGCTGAGAGAAATATCAACAATCTCAGATATGCAGATAATACTATTCTGATGGCAGAAAGTGAAGAAGAATTGAGAAGTCTCTTGATGAGGGTGAACGAGAAGAGTGTAAAAACTAGCTTGAAGTTTAATATCAAAAAACTAAGATCTTGGCAGCTGGTCCCATCAGTTCCTGATGAATAAATGGAGAAGAAATAGAAGCAGTGTCAGATTTTATATTCTTGGGGTCAAAGATCACCTCAGGTGGTGAATGCAGCAATGAAATTAAAAGACGCTTGCTCCTTGGAAGGAAAGCTATTGCAAATCTGGACAGCATACTAAAAAGCAAAGACATCACCTTGCTGACAAAGGTCCATGTAGTCAAAGCTATGGTTTTTCCAGTAGCAATGTATGGTTATGAGAGTTGGACTATAAGGAGAGCTGAGCACCACAGAACTGATACTTTCAAATTGTGGTGCTGAGAAGACTGTTGAGAGTCTCTTGGACAGCAAAGAGATCGAATCACTCAATACCTAAAGAAATTAATTCAGGCTATTCACTGGAAGGTCAAATACTGAAGCTGAAGGTTAAATACTTTGGCCACATAATGAGAAGATGGGACTCATTGGAAAAGACCCTCATAGTGGGAAATTTGAAGGCAACAGGAGAAGGGGTTGGCGGAGGAGGAGATGGATAGATGGTGACATGGCGGCAACAAAGATGAGTTTGAACAGACTTAAAGGGACAGTGAAGGATAGAAGGGCCTAGTGGGCTACAGTCTATGGGGTCACAAAGAGGTGGACAGGACTGAACAACTGAACAATGGTAACAATAAGTAGCAAAGGTAGAATTTAAATCCAGGTACTCTGATTCCAAATCCAGCTCTCTTCCCAGTGTTCCACGCTGCATCCCACAATGACCATCATTCTAGAAAAGTTTTCCTCTCTTACCTGCTTGTCGGATGGAGATGAACCTTGGTTCTCAAAGGCTTTGTCAGCCAAGCACAAACAAAGCACAAAATTGAAAAGGCTTCTGTAGGTGTCCAGGGACAGACTATATAATGTGTATCGCTTGCAAACACCAGCTTGGCTAAGCTTAGAAAGGTTTCATAATGAGCCCTCTCCAAAGGTGTCATATTCTGGAAGACCATCAACAGAGTCATAAAGGGATTGCAATATGTGTCCGTGAAGAGATTGCCCCATCCCTGAAATCATAGGTACTAAACTGACATTTCTTTTTGGACCGCGTCTGTGAGTTCATTGGTATGGGGAAGTCCCAGTGAGGAAATTCCTTCTACCAATGCAGTTTGGCACCTATTTTTCAACTTATCGAGAATTGTCTGCAGCAAGGTGATATTACTGACTTACCTGGGGTTACATAGCCAACAGGCATCAGAGATAAGATTTTAACTAATGCAATAGAAAACATGTCCCCAATCCCCTGCTCAACATTTCTTTCCATGTGAGTTATACAAGGAAGGGTCACAGTCATAGCCAGCAGCAATACTAGGCCTCCATTTGGCTTAAGTCATCATTAATTCAAGGGCACCATTGAACTATTTTAAAGCCATCCAAGTCAAGCTCGCTCAGGGTTCCTGTTACGTGAACCTTCTAAGTGCAAGAGGATCTGCTGAAGCCTGACATTTGGAGCTTGCATGCTTATTAAGTCGGTTTTAAAAGAACACACCTTGTATTTAGCATGAGGTTAAGCTGGGGGCTTATGGAGGCTGTGGCTACCTGATTTATAAGAATCCAGATTCAAATACGCTTCAGAGACTCAAATCTCACAAATCTCAAATATGAGCAAATGTGAAAAAGAGAGGTCTAGGGAACTTGGGAATAGAGTACGTACATACAGTAGAATGGTGCAGCAAATTCTGAATGCATTTAGGGTCAGAAAATATGGATTTGAATCCCTGTCATGCTATGCCTCTTCTGACATTAGGCAAGTCATTGAACTTATCTGGGCCTCCGTTTTCTCATCTACCAAATGAGGGATCTGGAGAAGATAATGTATAAGGCTCCTTCTTCCTTTAAATTCTGTAGCCTAAGTGGAAACAGGTGAGATGTGCTTAGAGGGAAAAATGCAGGCATTTGTTGATACCATGTAAGCACTGACATTTCAAGCCTGCTATACAATCATTTCTGGAGACAGAATTCTATTCACTACAGTTCAAGGGAAAGAATTGGATTTGGAGAAAGGTCCTGGGTTCAAATTCCAGTTCTGCGACTGTGCGAATCACAAAGCATCTCTGGGCTTCAGTTTCTCCATCTCTAAAATGAAGAGATAGATTGGATGACCTTTGAGTCTCTTCCAACTTTAAATCTGTGCAAGGACCTGTGATTCCATGAACCACAATATAAGAATTTTACATTAATTTAATTAATGTAAATTACATTACAATATGTATACATTACAAATACAATACATTAAATTACATTAATTTAATTAAAAGGGAATTGTAGTGTCTTCACTATTCATTGCTGATAGCCATTCTCAGATAGCCCATTGGCAAGTCTTTACTTGTATTCTTAAGGAATCTCAGTAAAATCCTTTGTGTGTGATGACCACCATGTGCCTCTGATACCCAATCAAATACCCAGAAAGGTTCATAGGAAGAGGTCAAAGATGTAGAGTTGGAAGGGACCTAAAACATCATCTAACCCAACCCTCCCCTTTTACAGATGAAGAAACAGAGGCCAAGAAAGATGGATAGACTTGCACATGATCACAAGGCTAGCAAGTGGCTCAGCTAAGATTTGAATCCAAATCCTCTGACTTTTAAATAAGACTCTTTCACTCTCCCACAACTTGAAATAGATCAGTCTTCTACCTGCTGAGTTACTTCTCTCATCATCGATTCATTTTTAATAAATTGGATGTCGTTCTTTCAAGACATTGGAGAGTTCCCCATTCACTGGCTAACTTTGATTACAGGAAGTCAGGCATGGAGTAAATAAGAGTTCCATAAAGCTCTGTGATTGATGGCATCCCTTACCCTTTAAAACATCTCCTGCTGCTGTTCCACTGAGCACGTCTGGACAGCTGCACCTAGATCTCTCTGCTCAGCCAAAGGGAAGGAGATGAGAAAAGACATATGCACCACCCAGACAAATTACTTTTCTTCTAGACACATTTGTAAAAACTGACTGGAATCCACTTCATCACAGGTGATATAACGATAAAGTTTGGCAAAAGAAAGGACAGTCTCAGAGAGGCAGGAGGGGAGAAGCTGATGGATTATTTTCTGGAAATGAAATCGGCCATTTGTTTAGCTAAGGAAGAGTATTAATCATGGAATCAGTAACTTCAGCTACACAGGACAAGTATGTCCAAATAGATTTTTCTCAGTATCCAGCAAATTCTGCTCCCCAGAAAAAGTAGAAGTGGCAGAATCATTGCATCCCTAGTCATCGGAATTTCACTAATGCAGAGAAAAGGATGCTCCAGACATTTTTTAAATCAGTTATTCCTTCTCTTAATATTTCCCTAGCTTTGGGTAGCTAGGTGGTACTAAGGGTAATAATGCTAGACTTGGAGACAGAAAGACCTAAATTCAAATCCTCCTTCAGACATTTACTAGGTGTGTGACCCTCAGCAAATCATGCAACTCCTCTCATTCTCAATTTCCTCATTTACAAATGAGGGGTGTGAATTTGGTGACGTCTAAGGCTCCTCCCAATCAGACTGAGTCCCTTGAGAGTACAGCTGTCCTTTGCCTTTCTCTGTATCACCAGCACTTCGCACAATGCCTGGCACATAGAAGACACTTTAATAAATATTTATTGAATAACTTCTAGCTCTAAATCTCTGATCTTTTGTTCTATTTATCAA